>JXCR01048964.1:44365-99425 GCA_002079205.1 Phalaenopsis hybrid cultivar | reverse complement strand
GGGGTGGGGTTTATATATTTATTTATTTATTATCATTTGATATGACAGATTTTTCATAAGTAAGAAAACATAAGAAAAAGAAATTATCTGATGAGAAGGAATAGCAACATAAATAAGTTGTCAGAAAAAAACACTCACTGTAAAAGCTCAGCCGCTTCATATATATCCATGTCTTCAGTGCTTCTATCATCAATTGCCAAAATTACATCTCCAGGTTTAATACCAATCTTATTTGCAGGACCACCTGGAGATGCGGAAATCACAACTAGTCCTGTAGTTGGTATGTCAAGCCCCATGGGATAGCCAATCGATAAACCTACGCCTGTAAGTTCACCTTGAGTGCCAGACTGCCTTGAAAAAAAAAAAAGATTCAAGTTGGAGTAAACACTACTATAAGAAGGTCCTGAAAAAAAAAACATAATTTACTAACTTGATTGATGTAGTAAACTCATCATAACATGCTGGTCAAGCAATAAAAAAAGGGGCATTTACATGCATACCACCTAATTCTTATGTGATTAGATATCTAACACCTAAACTCTGATTTTTTACATTTATGCCATTCAAATCTTTCATATCACATAAAAAATACCACTATTTCAACTTTTAAAAAGTGAAATACACCTTTTCATGCAAAGGAAAGATGGCATTTAAAAGTTTAGGTGTTAGATATGTAAATGCATAAGAATTGAGTGGAATGCAAGTAAATCCTCCAAAAAAAAAAAACCATACCCGCAGACTCTTGAATTTCTCTGGTTCTAGAAACCGAGTGAATGGGTCATCAAGTGTGGAAAGCATTTTCTTAATTGCCATGTCTGAAACACAAGCAATATATACCATACAAAGCAATCAGCATGAAATTTGGATACTGAATGAAAAAGAGAAATCAATAAACAAAGGAAGATTTTGAAGTTGGAGTACAAATGTTACAAGACGGGACGAAAGCTAATGAGTAACATAAAATAAAGTGCACGCCTAGTCCAATGGGCTTCCCTTACTGAAAAGTCTATGGAGTTGATGTACATATCCTTACCTCATAAAATAAAAGTTCTTTTCTGGATTCAAAGCCTGGCATATTGAAGTGGCACAACTAACCCATTGCACGAAATCAAGCCTTCTACATGAGCCACATGGGTTAATAAATTCTACAATGATCTCCCGACTATCAGATGTATCCAATTTAGTCACAAAATTTTGTAGTGCTAATTTAATCCCCAACTAATGTAAATTGATCTCAATTGATCCCTTAGGGACTAAATTGGGATCAAATTTGCATAGTAGAGGAATGAACTTGAGATCACTTTTGTGTCATTATTTTTATATGAGGGACTATTTTGAATCAATTTTATATAGACTAGGGACTAAACTAATAGCACTGCAAAACTTCTGGACTAAATTGGCCACATCAGAACAGTCAAGGCACCATCTACGGATTAATTCCTGAGAAACATAATAGCACTACTAATTTTGGAATTCCTACGTTTATCATAATATCATAGAGTTCCATTTAGAGAAAATATCACATAACAAAAGTACAAAGGCATGCATAGCTTACATGATTCTACTTTCCATAAATTACAATTTGTGTTATGTTCTTGCATGTGAGTAGGAATGGATGGAAGCTAGTGGAGGTTAAATATGGAAAAAATCACTAGTAGAGTCCCAAAAAATAAAGTAAATATTAACAGAGGTTTTGAAAACGTAAGCTTAATGTAAATTCTCATCATTGGCAATTGGCATAAAGTGCAATACAAATAGATCGGTAGCATATAGTTAAAAGAACATAAGGTCTTTTTGGAGAAGCAATCATGGCACTTTAAAAATAAAAATGAAATGCACAAAGGGAAAATTTGTATCACACTATCATCATACGGAGGACTTCAAAAACATGAGCAATAGGATGCACCAATTGAATGTGATTCCTACTAATATAGGGTTGAGGAAAAATGGCATATAGTTTTTTATGCTCACATATATAAAAGGCCATTTTTAACTCAAATCAGTGACTATCGTTATCATAATAAAGAGCATGCAAACCATTGCTTCAAACCCATCTTGAGATTTTTTTTTCTTAGAATTTTTTTTTCATCTGACCATGAAAAATTAAAGCATACATGTTTCTTCCCGATTATTCATTGGCTCAGTGCGAAGTGCATTTTCTCGATAGCGGAACCAACTTTGCCCATTAAAGGTTTTGTCAAAATAGGCGCGATCGACGATCCTCCATGCCTCCAAGAAAAGGCGATTGTCTTCAGTGAGTGCCCCTACAATGGATCATCAAAGAGTAATGTGCATATTAATGGCACGCATAGAAGTAATGAAGGTGCTTAATCAAACATCGAATAATTCTAATGGAATTATTTCAGGTAGATGGTTACAAGCGGCTTTACTGACTGTTACAGATGCTGATATAACGAGCATTATGCTTAAAACCACATAAGACATGGTACCAATGCCTAGTATGAATTTTTCTTGCCAAAATGTCACCTTCATAACTTTCCTTCGAAAAGATGAGATACTTAATGATAAAATTTTGTGCAATTCATCCAAAAGTATCTGCAGTCTTTGGCACAAGGATGCGAGAACAGAGACCTTTTGAGGAGCTATAAGCAGCTTAAAATTTCTTCCTCCTCTGACGCCACATATATGGCACTGTAAATTACTCCCAAAATAAGATGCCACAGCATTCAAGGCATACTGATACTTACCCGGATCCTAAGAAGTGAATAATTTTCAATTAGTTCAACATATTAGTTGATGCATGAGTAACCAAATTAAATTATGTTAATTTATTATGACCATATGTCATATGGTATAGAGTGAACAGAAAAAAAATAGCAGTAAATTTCCAATCTCAATTAGAACAAGCTAAATGGCACAACCGACAGAAATAAATGAGCAAATAAGCCCCAGAGGTTATCACAACCGAATGGATAATGAAATTTGTGGTCCCAACTAGGATGTGGGAAATAAAATACCTTTTCACTTTTTTTCTTTCGATGTTCGCTCGAACATAGAAAAAAAGCAGCATTAAATAACCAATCGCCAGGTTTCATTACCAACTTGCTCAATCGATACATCAACTATGACAGGCATAATTTGTTCAATCTTACATTCATGAATAGATTCCAACTCTCTTAGAAGTTTATGTTGAAATATGGACTCATACACAACTTTATTCTAACTCTAATTTGAATATGGATTAAGATTTGTGATCATGTTCTAATTTCTAAAATAGTTGCAGATTCTGATTTAATAAAATCATATGTTGTAAATTTTGTGTCAAATGCATCATCAAGAAAATATATGCAAATTATGATTTTTTCCCAATAGGATCAAATTCATTTACGCATGATTCTTGGATTAGAATGTGTATAGGATTCATGCATTAGAATGTGCTTGATAGGATACAGATAAAATTCGTATTTTCTTTCTTTTCATTCAATTGTTTTTTTTTTCATTTTCCTTGAGAATTTTTCTTTTATTATTCCAATTTGTTGTAATGTCTAGTGGTACCAAAACTAAGGATAGCTAGGAAATATTGTGTACTCAACTTGAAGATCAAGAGAAGGTAACAAAATGCTACCTGTTTCAAATGGAAATTGTCAAGAGGATTATCAAAGCTATCAAGAGACTGAAATTCCACTTAGTGTGCAGACTGGCTAAAAAAATTAGATGATTTTAAAAAAGAATGCATATAATATTTGAAAAGCCATTCCACTGCATATAAATAGTACAAGAAACTATGGCCTAAATGATTGGGATCACTTTTTATTTTGTTTCTCAACAATTTGTTGGTTCTAACTTTAACTGTGGTTGTGGACTATTTCTCTTTCTTTTAATTGTGGAACTTTGAGACCAAAGAACATAAAAATTTTGTTTAGATAAAAGTATTATTTCATTCAACATTGCAAAGAAGCCATCATGAATTAATATTCTTCACTGTGGTGGGAATTGTGATCAAGAATTAGATCTTTGAAGACAACAACAAAAGTTATTGATGTAGTGGGAAAAAAATAGCTAATATAAGGGTAACAATAATGTCACAAGATTGATCAGATATCAAAGAAAAGGGCATTGTCAATTTCCTTAATAACAATCTTATGGGACCATGTTTTTTAAATTTGTTAATGCATCTACCTTTGTTTAATATGTAGCTCTATTTTTTAGAGTGTATGATGAATTTGTTGATAAAGTTGGAGAGGACATTATTTGTTCAAATGGATAACAAATAAAGCAAGTGCATATTAAGAGGAGGGATTGATTGGCAACAGAGTATGAACAAATCTATATAAGTTATATTCAACTAAAACTTTAAAGATGGATACCTTTTAAGTTATAGAAATAAAGAGAAGGTGATAATAGATTTGATTTTTTAAGTGTTAATTATATATTATCTCATGATAAATGGATAGATCAAAAACTTTATGAATAACTCGAAGTTGAAGATGAAGTAATAGCCTTGGGCGATGATGATAATGAACATATCATTGTTAACATTGACAGCGTATTGATTTGAGTATGCCTTCAGTTTCACAATCATCCAAAAGAAAAAAAAAATAAAGCCGAGTTGGAGCATAAAAGAAATAAAAAGTTAATTTAATTATGGTGGAATAACTAATTGTGTCATTAATTTGTTATTTTCTTTAAAATTACATTGAATATAATGTTAATTGATATAGATAATATGAAGGAAATGATAGTAGCTAAGAAAATGACCAAATGAACGGAGGCAATGATCATGACGAAGTAGGTGGGCTTCATGCTCTTGCAGTCAAAGAATGTGTCATGAAATTTTTTGAGAGATTTGTCTACAGTTACCAAAAAGATAACGCAAACTTCAATTCCAACAATCAGTTGTTGAGGAACTACAATCCAAAATCCACAATCTGAGTCCGTCTCCAAAACCATCTAAATATTATTTGACATCTTTTTTTCTTTCTTGTTATAACATCTGACTAAATATTTAGATGTCAGATGAAATTAGATTACATGTCAAAATGTTAAAACATCTGCCAACCTAGGTCGTATTCTTTAGTCTCTTCAAACTTTTGCTCTTCATAGTCACTCTCTCTCTCCTTTATATTCCTCAGCTCTACTACTAGACTATCATATCCTTTGATTCGATAAAGATTCTTCACCGGTATCAAAATCTCCAGCAAGTAAAGCTTGTCACAGGTGCCTTCCTTTGGCTTTTGTCCTCCAAAATTAATGCTCTCGGCATCTCCTTGTTGGTCATTTCAGTCTCCTTTTTGTGCTTGTGAGTTTTTTTCCTTCATCCAAAACTCATGCTATTCAAAATGGTTGTCATTGCTTTTTTGTAACTTCCAAATACATTTTACGTTACATACGTTGAATAGTAACAATCTAACAAACACCGACATCCTTAATATCATAACATAGAATCAAATAAAGTACTTTCAGATAAAACAGAGATCTAAAAAGCAAGCAAAATTAGCCATAATATTCAGTAACTAACATTAATAAACATCTTAGTGCAAAAATTGGCAGAGAGATATAAGAATGAACCTCGTTAATGACAAGAACTGGATCATTACTTTTTTTAACTTTCTTCGGCTTCCTTCGGAAATGCCTAATCCAAAATAGGTAAAGAGATTGAACGCAAGATGATAAAAGTAACGCCAAGTATTATCGATAAACATAGAGAAATCCATGTTACCAGAACTTGGAATTAACTCTAACTTCATTCGACGCCCGCCCTTCTATGAGATAAATCTTTGGATGCTCGTCGCTTCGGATCGGGAGAGCTCGGCCCATCACTTGGTACTGATGAAACTGCAAAAAAATCACAATCCCAATAACTAAAAAAAACCTTTGCATGTTGAAAACCAACTAAAAACCCATTAAAATCCATTGTCGTCTGAGAAACAGGTAAGCAGGAGAAAACATTGTAAGGGTATAAGGGGCTAGGCTAGAAACTGGATTCTCCTACCAGGAAGCTGCCCATTGAGACTGAGACGGTGGAGAGGATCTCGCAATCAGCGTACGTGGACCATATAATTTGTCCCGGCGGGTTCCGTTCGATAGAATTGCATTCGCTTTTCAAGGTTCTGGCGGGGCTCCATCTCTCTCGAGTTGCGTGATTGGCTGCATTTAGATGGTTGGTAGGTATGCAAGAATGGTGGATAAACAGAATTTTTTTAAAATATATAATTTTTTGAGTTTAATATTTTAGGCGGTTAAAATAATATATTTAAGTTTTAGGGAGTTAGTATGTAAAAACTCTTAAATATATTTATAATATATTTGGTTACGGATTTAGAGTAGGATTTAACCTAATTATTGTAAGATGGTCAGTTTGGACAAAAATAAAGCCGACAATTTGATAAATTCTGATTTCATTGATTTCTAAATATTAGATTTACTGAATCTCATGAATCGGCTTATTAGTAAATCTAGGAGACCGGGACGATCTCTTCCGCGAAAAAGGAAGATGTGAAGTCACCTTCCTCAATGGTTCAGGGTAGAAGCGGGAAGGAGGAGAAAGATGAGAGTTTCGAGTCACAAAAGCGATACTTTGGGTCATAAGCTCGTGTTTTGTCAGGGTTGTAAATGAACCAATGCACTCGATGAACAACTTAAACTCAACTCGATTTAAGGCTTGATCATGTCCTTTCAAATTAGTAAATAAATAAGTTTAAGTAATTTTTAAAAGCTCGGAACTTAAAAGAACTGAACATAAACATAGTCGAACTTGTTCGTTTACGTTCACGAACAAACTCGTTTGTCATCCAACAATTAACTTGTTAAATACTCAATATTAAACTCGATAATAACTCGTAATATATATATGATATATTATTTAAATAAAATAAAATTATTTATTATTTACATAATTATAAATTTAATAGTAAAATATTATTATATCAATAATATTTTTACTTTAATTATTAATTATATATTAATTTTATTAATAAGTGATGATAATTTAGAATGAGATATTTACACTTAAATAGTGTGTCATAAAATATTTTTCTTGTAGTTTTCATAAACTTGAACGTAATGAGTTCATTTTTTATGATCATTACACAATAATTACCAACAATATTCATGTGGATTGTCTTATTGCTATTATGTTCTTATTAATATGATTAAATAAATGTTCATCCCTAACTTTAAGGATCAATTTAGTTTTTTCGCTTACAATATTTGAACTGGTGTGGTTCTATCAATAAGAAGTATGTAGTAAATTAGTAAAGTTCAAATATTTTAGAATTCATAATCGTTAAATTAGTAGCTGTGATTAAATTTGCAAATTTATTTATTAAAATTTTTATATGAAAATATAGATCATTATCTAAAACTTTTAGCTAGTTTGAAGAATTGTTCACTTGTTATAAACAAATTAAGTATAATTCACGTTTAAACATTGGAAAGTTAATAAATCAATATTTAACAATGTCTGAAAGCTAGACATAGGCTCAAACCAAACATAAACAACTTATAATTATACCAAGGCAAGTCCGAAAAATGATACACTCGGCTCGGCTAGACTCCAATACAAACATATGTTTTGGGTAGAAAAGGGAAGGTTCTTAGAACTATATTGGGAGAAGAGGATTAATGCAGGCTTGTGTTTTTTATTTCAGGTAGCTTTATTAATTTAATTGATTAATTAATTAATTAATTAATTATATTATATTATATTATATTAAAGTAACTGTAATTAGAAAAATTTAGATGTAATTATTTAATAATTAATTAATTAATTTTTAATATTTATTTTATTTTAAAAGATTTTAAGTAATTCTTCTTTAATATAATTTTTAATTAGTGAATTAATTATTGATTAATGTTATAATATTGTTTAATAAATAAGTTTTAAATTAACTTTTTATTAATAATTAATTTGTTTAGTGATAATTAATTATTAATTAGCATAATTACAAATAAAATTTAAATTGAATTTTAATTAAATTTAATGATTAATTTTAACCGTATTATTATTTTTTTTCTAACAAACATTACAATTTTTAAATCCTAACAAAAATTGCTAAACAGTTTGATAGGATTTAACTAGATTTATTAAATATATTTTCTAATATTTTATTTAAGTTTAGTTATTTCATGATTTACAAAATATAGATTCCAAGATTTACTAGATTCTACTAATTCAACTCTCATTTGCTTCCGCACATCCCCTTAATGATCAATCAATACATAAAGATGTACATATTAAACATATAAATCTTTTTATTTACTTAACCAAACAATTTGTTATATTCTTTAATGAATCTTATTGGATACTCAATAAAAGAAGACTATGAACCACAAAAACTTGTATTTGCCGCTCATGAAATAAACCTTCAAACAAAGAGGGTCTGAATATTCTACAAATACATTATATCATCATTTGTCCTCATTGTCTTTACTGGTCCTTCTAGTAGACTAGTACAATTTATGCGTTAAGGCGCCTTTTCTTCTAAAAATGCATCTTGCTCTAAGATCTCTGATGGACCCATATTTTTTCACTTGTTGACCACCAAGCCTTATCATATCTTAATGCATATCAAATGATGTCGTCGTAAAGAAAAACAATTATATGGATGTTGCACTTCTTGGCTTATATAAATACTTAGAAGGAAAATAACTTTTTTTGATGAACATAAGTATGGCTTTGGCAATCGAGATGATGTTTACTACTTGATTATTAATCCTTTCACAGATAAAGATTTGCAACATAACGATATTTTTCATATTCATACCACAAAAAAATATTACATCAGTACTACGCATCCCAATAAAATCACGCCACGTATCTCGCGCGACGCAGAAAAAAAAAACGGCGCAGTAACACGAGGAATATTCCCCCCGGGTTATTCATGTGTTATTGTGTGNTACAAAATTATCACTTCATCTGAAATGATACTCAACATCCAAGCAAGTGTAACTAGAAATTAGGATCCGTATAACTAACAGAAATTGTGGAAAANTACAAAATTATCACTTCATCTGAAATGATACTCAACATCCAAGCAAGTGTAACTAGAAATTAGGATCCGTATTGTGGAAAGAACACCTGTAGAAGAATCAGCAGGTAACTCTTGAGGTTCGAATTTACCTTAATAAGAAAATGTATCTTTAATATTAAAAATAAGACTAATAAATATAATTATAAAATATAAACATAAGAATTGATTTTCCTGCTTGTTCTAAAATGATAATAGGGTCTTGCATGCATCTTCTAACGTTTAATTTGCAAGAAGCATTCAAGATGTATATGAGCCATAATAGTCACCTTCATTATACTCTACAGTACTTCTCTTAACATTCACAATATATGTGACATTGCTAAAATAAGGAAACAGGCTTTTTTTTTATTTTTTTTATTTTTTATTTTTATTTTTTTTGTTTTTGTTTTTTTNCCTTCATTATACTCTACAGTACTTCTCTTAACATTCACAATATATGTGACATTGCTAAAATAAGGAAACAGGTTTTTTTATATTTTTATATTTTTTTAATTTTTTATTTTTTGTTTTTGTTTTTTCATTTGCCAAAAGAAACAAAAAAACGTTTGAATACCAATATGATAGCCACCATGTCTTTTGTTCAACTACTATCAAGCTAGATCCCCCCAAGATATTGATAAAAATAGAAATACTAAATAGTGCAATAGATACAAGAAGTGTCATTGCATCCTAAAATCTGAAATGCAAACTTACTATTTCTCATGATCCTTCAGAAAAGATATGCCGTAAATATAGGTTTTTTACCCTACAAACAAACAAGGAGAGTTATTAGAAAAACTAACCCGAAGAATTCTGGTTGAATGATGTTAACTTAATGTAACCAATCCTGGAGCTGTTATTCTCTTGACCAGGAACCTCACAGAGTCTTAACTTCACAGGGTTCAGAGTAATTCTCTCTCTCCTGCCAATTTTATTAGTGCGTTGGTAAAATATCTTGTTGATTTCCACAAGGAAAATAAATATGATTTCCTAGATATTATTCAGAGAATTATTTAATAAAATTTTTCATGCAGTGGTTAAAACATTCAATCAACAACACCAACATGAATGAATCTAATCTTGCCTCAAAAACGTATGCTTGATTTCAGTACCAGTGCGGATATCCAATTTAACGGTGCTTCCTACGACACCTCTGCATGGCAATTACAGATAAAGGAACATTGAAGTATTAAATTAAGAATAATCAAATTAATTGGAAAGGAAAGCAACAAATTAATTAAATAAAAATGAAAGCTAACTGGAAAAAATAATTAAAGAAATAATTCATTTAGTATAAATTATTACTTGCTTTGAGTTACAGCAAACACCATCCTCTAGCAACTAAAATGGCTTGATCAAATTATGAATTTTATCAAAAATTACCTATTCTACGACATTTGAATATATCTAACAAAAGATGGATGCTTTTCTGAATGACTAACATGAATTTTTATAAATAATCTAATGGAAATGTAAATCCTCACAAATATTTATTATAATTAAAAATAATATAATGAATCCATTATAATCCTTAATATAAAAATGTGAACAATTTAAATTATCAAAATGGGCTACATAGCTTCTACTAAACTTCATGTATAATTAATATATATATAAGAAATCTTTAATTTATATTATGATCATCTTTCTTCTATAATATATCCAAAAACTATGCATTGATAATATTAAGATGAAGGTCAAAACAAGGTCACTTAAATATGGCTCCACTTGCTCTTTTTTTCTTCCTAAAACAACAATTACAATATCTTATCACCAAAAAGCTTTGCGGGATAAATAATTTTGCTACACAATTCAAAATGCATAATAATAATAATAATATGCATAATGACCATTTGAACTAATACAACCATTATTAATCATAGATCTAACTAGCTTTAGTCTTACAATTTTTAAATCAGGATATGCTTCAATAATTAAATAAGTGAAGGTTATAATCATAAGAAATAAGCATAATTGTTTGTAGGATATATATATATATATATATATATATATGCATTATGCTAGTCAATTACAAATATAAAATTACTTACTTTACCCTCATTTTCTTTCTTATTAGTATTAATCAAGTCTTAGAAGTGTCATATGATGTCTGAGGGATTTTGGCACATGTAACTCATCGGCCATAATAACAACTGATAAGATTCAGGCTTAAATAAAACAATTATCAATAGCTCCTTTGTTCTAGCTTTCAAGGTTGAACAATATCTTACCAATTTTCTAGTAAAGAGAGTTGGAAATTAATTTTTAGCCCCTATTAAGGCTCACCTAATCAAAACTTTTGTTTCAACCTGCGCAACACATTATCGTTTGCCAATATATTCCACAAAGCACGACTTTTAGAAATTGTTTAACTTTTAAATAATATTTTTATATACATTAAAAATTTCTTAGCTTTGATATGCACCTACTATCAGTTAATTTATAACTGAGGCATCAATGTGCAATATTTAAAATAACAAATAAGTATTTGAATATGAAGGGCTTGTCATAGGACAAGCACAATATGAAATAACAAGGGCTTATTTCTAGCAAAAACATATAAGTGCAATCACCAGAGATTTTGGTAAAATAAAATATTATTAAAATTCTCAATATGAAAAAAAAGTTATTCATATGCTTATACAGTCTAAAGGATGGAGAAATCACAATCATTAGACCTATGAGTTATTCTTCTTTTATTAGAAACCAAGTATCTCATCAAAAGTCCTAGGCTAAACTCTCGCACTTGACACCCTAGAACCTTGATATTTTGTATAGAATTGAATAAAATATCAAACTCCTTGAATAAACTCAATTTCTAACTCCCAAAATAATTATATACTAAACATCATCAAATAATATTTTACCTCGAAAAAACCTCTCCATATTTCAGCCTTTTAATAGAGCTTTTAACAGATCAAAAAATAACTCTATTTATAACCAGATGCTTGAAAAAATAAATTATAAAAAACAGTCAATTAAAAATCACATGAACATCTTACCCAATATTATAGTTTAAACATAAGACCGAGTTATATGGAGGAATAAACTAAAACCTTCTAATATAATATAAGAAATCTTTTTTCTTGCATGAGCGGCGTCGAACTCCTAACTGAACCCAAATGTCACTATAAATCTTCCTTCATAAGGTAGGCTCCCTCCTTACTCCAGAAAAATAGAAGTCAACCACATTAAATCAGATAAAAAAGCTAATAGGAAAAATAGTGTAAAACATGAGATGTTCAACCACATCTATATGAATTATAGCATAATTTAAGATGCTTAAAATCCCCTAGATGACGCCACAATTTAATGCGATAAATCCTATGATGAACAAGTGTTGACCTCACTACCTATTCCATATTTCATCTTGGTTGACTGCGACAATAACCACAATGTTAGACCTAATCGCATCAAAACATCTCGCCTAACTGCAAATCGCTCAATCATTGTCATTTCCAAAAGAAATAAATGTACAACATAAATGAGTTTGGAACACTAAATATACCTGAAAAGAACTTCCCCTATCACTTTCACCAGACACGAAAACAACAAAAATCATTGAATGCATGAAGCGGGAGTAAAATTTAAAAATAACAACAAATAATGATAACTATAAATTTTAAATTAAAGAAAGAAAAAATAATTGTTTGTGTGTGTATAAACTCAGAGGTACTCTTTGAATATGTAAATTAAGCTAAATTCAAGATCCCATAACAGGCTCCTTGCAAACATAAAGTCCTTCCATTCCGTAGTCATTAACAAGTCCTTAAACCAGAATATTCCCTTCAAAAGCTTCAATGAGATCCATCCATATTAATTCAGAATCAACTCTAGAGCTGAAATGTGAAATGTAAGAATAACTGAAAACATGTACAGCATATATTAAACAGCTTGCAGCTAGCATTACTACAACTGCTGCAATCCTTCAAATCTTGCCACACATGCTACCAGCCTGCCTCAGTGATTTATAGTCATAACCAAATTTTCTATCAACAATAACAGCAACTTCTATTACCTTTATGTTACAATACATCAAGATATTTATCTGCTCGACGTTGATTAAAAAACATGGTCATTTCAGAAGTACTAAATTCTGATACCTTTTTCAAGATCCATTTAACTAAATATTCTATAATCCATAAGAAGTTGCAGCAAACTCTGAAAAACAGAACATAATCATGTGTAGCTTGGTTGTTTCAACTCAAAATTGGGAGAAGTACCTCACCTCATATAATTTAATTTCGTAGCACTTCTCTAATCTTTAAAAATAGAAACATAAACTAAATGCAGTTTGGGTTAAAATGTAAAAACTAATGTTCTTAACCAAATTGTTAAAAAAATGCACTACAAATGCCCTAATTTATATAAAATAAAAAGAGATGGGTTTTTTGTTTAACTCAAGATGTTATAAACCCTTCAAAGCCATTTTTCATATCGTTTGCATCTCCCATAATTAATTTTCAGACATTGACTAATAATAAATTGAACATGCAAAATTCATAATTCCCTTTTTTAAGAGAATAGTGTGTGTGTGTGGGTGTGTTTTTATTTATTTATTTATTTATTATCATTTGATATGACAGATTTTTCATAATTAAGAAAACAAAAGAAAAAGAAATTATCTGATGAGAAGGAAAGGCAACATAAATAAGTTGTCAGAAAAAAACACTCACTGTAAAAGCTCAGCTGCTTCATATATATCCATGTCTTCAGTGCTTCTATCATCAATTGCCAAAATTACATCTCCAGGTTTAATACCAATCTTATTTGCAGGACCACCTGGAGATGCGGAAATCACAACTAGTCCTGTAGTTGGTATGTCAAGCCCCATGGGATAGCCAATCGATAAACCTACGCCTGTAAGTTCACCTTGAGTGCCAGACTGGCTTAAAACAAACAAACAAAAAAAAAAAGGATTCAAGATGGAGTAAACACTACTATAAGAAGGACCTGAAAAAAAAAACATAATTTACTAACTTGATTGATGTAGTAAACTCATCATAACATGCTGGTCAAGCAATAAAAAAAGGGGCATTTACATGCATACCACCCAATTCTTATGTGATTAGATATCTAACACCTAAACTTTGATTTTTTACATTTATGCCATTCAAATCTTTCATATCACATCAAAAATACCACTATTTCAACCTTTAAAAAGTGAAATACACCTTTTCATGCAAAGGAAAGATGTCATTTAAGGTGTTAGATATGTAAATGCATAAGAACTGAGTGGAATGTATGTAAATCCTCCAAAAAAAAAAGCCATACCTGCAGACTCTTGAATTTCTCTGGTTCTAGAAACCGAGTGAATGGGTCATCAAGTGTGGAAAGCATTTTCTTAATTGCCATGTCTGAAAAACAAGCAATAGATGCCATAAAAATCAGTCAGCATGAAATTTGGATACCGAATGAAAAAGAGAAATCAATAAACAAAGGAAGATTTTGAAGTTGGAGTACAAATGTTACGAGAGGGGACGAAAGCTAATGAGTAACATAAAATAAAGTTCACGCCTAGTCCAATGGGCTTCCCTTACTGAAAAATCTATGGAGTTGATGTACATATCCTTACCTCATAATATAAAAGTTCTTTTCTGGATTCAATGTCTGACATATTGAAGTGGCACAACTAACCCATTGCACAAAGTCAAGCCTTCTACATGAGCCACATAGGTGAATAAATTCTACAATGGTCTCCCGACTATCAGATGTATTCAATTTAGTCCCAAAATTTTGTAGTGCTAATTCAATCCCCAACTAATGTAAATTGATCTCAATTGATCCCTTATGGACTAAATTGGGATCAAATTTGTATAGTAGATGGATGAACTTGAGATCACTTTTGTGCCATTATTTTTATATGAGGGACTATTTGAATCAATTTTATCTAGCCTAGGGACTAAACTATAGCACTGCAAAACTTCTGGACTAAATTGGCCACATCAGAACAGTCAAGGCACCATCTACGGATTAATTCCTGAGCAACATAATAGCACTACTAATTTTGAAATTCCTACGTATATCATAAAATCATAGAGTTCCACTTAGAGAAAATATCACATAACAAAAGTACAAAGGCATGCATAGCTTACATGATTCTACTTTCCATAAATTACAATTTGTGTTGTGTTCTTGCATGTGAGTAGGAATGGATGGAAGCTAGTGGAGGTTCAATATGGAGAAAATTACTAGTAGAGTCCCAAAAAATAAAGTAAATATTAACAGAGGTTTTGAAAACGTACGCTTAAGGTAAATTCTCATCATTGGCAATTGGCATAAAGTGCAACTCAAATAGATCGGTAGCATATAGTTAAAAGAACATAAAGATTTTTTTGGAGAAGCAATCATGGCACTTCAAAAAAGACAATGAAATGCACAAAGGGAAAATTTGTATCACACTATCATCACACGGAGGACTTCCAAAACATGAACAATAGGATGCACCAAGTGAATGTAATTCTTACTAATATAGGGTTGAGGAAAAGTTGCATATAGTTTTTTATGCTCACATATATAAAAGGCCATTTTTATTTCAAATCAGTGACTATCGTTATTATAATAAAAAGCATACAAACCATTGCTTCAAACCCATCTTGAGATTTTTTTTCTTAGAGTTNCACCAAGTGAATGTAATTCTTACTAATATAGGGTTGAGGAAAAGTTGCATATAGTTTTTTATGCTCACATATGTAAAAGGCCATTTTTATCTCAAATCAGTGACTATCGTTATTATAATAAAAAGCATGCAAACCATTGCTTCAAACCCATCTTGAGATTTTTTTTCTTAGAATTTTTTTTTTCATCCGACCATGAAAAATTAAAGCATACATGTTTCTTCCCGATTATTCATTGGCTCAGTGCGAAGTGCATTTTCTCGATAGCGGAACCAACTCTGCCCATTAAAGGTTTTGTCAAAATAGGCACGATCAACAATCCTCCATGCCTCCAAAAAAAGGCGATTGTCTTCAGTGAGTGCCCCTACAATGGATCATCAAAGAGTAATGTTTATATTAATGGCACTTATAGAAGANTCCTCCATGCCTCCAAGAAAAGGCGATTGTCTTCAGTGAGTGCCCCTACAATGGATCATCAAAGAGTAATGTTCATATTAATGGCACTTATAGAAATAATGAAGGTGCTTAATCAAACATCGAATAATTCAAATGGAATCATTTCAGGTAGATGGTTACAAGCGGCTTTACTGACTGTTAAAGATGCTGATATAATGAGCATTATGCTTAAAACCACATAAGGCATGGCACCAATGCCTAGTATGAATTTTTCTTTCCAAAATGTNTTAATCAAACATCGAATAATTCAAATGGAATCATTTCAGGTAGATGGTTACAAGCGGCTTTACTGACTGTTACAGATGCTGATATAATGAGCATTACGCTTAAAACCACATAAGGCATGGTACCAATGCCTAGTATGAATTTTTCTTTCCAAAATGTCACCTTCAGAACTTTCCTTCGAAAAGATGAGATATTTAATGATAAAATTTTGTGTAATTCATCCAAAAGTGTCTGCAGTCTTTGGCACAAAGATGCGAGAACAGAGACCTTTTGAGGAGCTATAAGCAGCTTAAAATTTCTTCCTCCTCTGACGCCACATATATGGCACTGTAAATTACTCCCAAAATAAGATGCCACAGCATTCAAGGCATACTGATACTTACCCGGATCCTAAGAAGTGAATAACTTTCAATTAGTTCAGCAGATTAGTTGATGCATGAGTAACTAAATTAAATTATGTTAATTTATTATGAACATATGCCATATGGTATACAGTGAAAAGAAAAAAATAACAGTAAATTTCCAATCTCAATTAGAACAAGCTAAATGGCACAACCCACAAAAAAAAAGAGCAAATAAGCCCCAGAGGTTATCACAACAGAATGGATAATGAAGTTTGTGGTCCCAACTAGGATGTGGGAAATAAAATACCTTTTCACTTTTTTTCTTTCGATGTTCACTCAAACATAGAAAAAAAGCAGCATTAAATAACCAATCGCCAGGTTTCATTATCAACTTTCTCAATCGATACATCAACTATGATAGGCATAATTTGTTCAATTTTACATTCATGAATAGATTCAAACTCTCTTAGAAGTTTATGTTGAAATATGAACTCATACACAACTTTATTCAAACTCAAATTCTAACTCCAATTTGAATATGGATTAAGATTCGTGATCATGTTCTAATTTCTAAAATAGGTGTAGATTCTGATTTAATAAAATCATATGTTGTAAATTTTGTATCAAATGCATCATCAAAAAAATATATGCAAATTATGATTTTTCGCCAATAGGATCAAATTCATTTACGCATGATTCTTGGATTAGAATGTGTTTAGGATTCATGCATTAGAATGTGCTTGATAGGATACAGATAAATTTTGTATTTTCTTTCTTTTCATTCAATTGTTTTTTTTTTTCATTTTCCTTGAAGAATTCTTTTATTATTCCAATTTGTTGTAATTGATAGTGGTACCAAAACTAAGGATAGCTAGGAACTATTGTGTACTCAACTTGAAGATCAAGAGAAGGTAACAAAATGCTACCTGTTTCAAATGTAAATTGTCAAGAGGATTATCAAAGCTATCAAGAGATTGAAATTCCACTTAGTGTGCAGTCTGGCTAAAAAATTTAGATGATTTTAAAAAAGAATGCACATAATATTTGAAAAGCCATTCTACTGCATATAAATAGTACAAGAAACTATGGCCTAAATGATTGGGATCACTTTTTATTTTGTTTCTCAACAAGTTGTTGGTTCTAACTTTAGTTGTGGTTGCGGACTATTTCTCTTTCTTCTAATTGTGGAATTTTGAGAACAAAAACATAAAAATATTGTTTAGACTGCAAAGAAGCCATCATGAATTAATATTCTTGACTGTGGTGGGAATTGTGATCAAGAATTAGATCTTTGAGGACAACAACAAAAGTTATTGATTTAGTGGGAAAACTAATATAAGGGTTTCAATAATGTCACAAGATTGATCAGATATCAAAGAAAAGGGCATTGCCAATTTCCTTAATAACAATCTTATGGGACCATGTTTTTTAAATTTGTTAATGCATCTACCAATGTTTAAGATGTAGCTCTATTTTTTAGAGTGTATGNCGTTCTTCCCATTGAATTTCTCAATGTCGAATTTGACAGAACTCATTGTCGTGGCTAAGATTTCTTCCAATGAATTCTACCTGCTGCCCTTCCAAGAACTAGGCTTCTCCCCGTGAACTCCACTGCCTTCGCCAACCGAACAGAGAGCTCTGATCCCTTCTGGCAGAGATCACACCTGTTCACCGGAGAAAACTTCCAGTTATGTGCTCGCGTCTCCTTCTCGCAGGCACTCCTCTGCGTCCAACAGAACAAATCAGGAATTCCTCATCTACCTCTCGCACGAGAATAACTGCCTCTCCAGAACTGTCACGTCTCGCCAAACGGCTCAGGTCCTTCTGCTTCGCGGACTCCCGAATAGGGAACTCCTTGAACCCTTCTCTGCGCGATCTCCACCTTTTCCCTCTGGCCAAGCTGCTCGCAAAACCGAAATCCTGCTCCGAAATCCTCTGCTGGCAGCCCTGTCGCAAATTTTTGGCCCTCGCTCGCGGACTGTTCTTCCTCCGTCTCGCTAAATCGCACAACCTGCGGTGCGAATCCAGTCGATCAAAACTTCCACTGCTCACCGAATCTGTCGCGATTCGGCTGTCTGCGATGCGATCCGCTTGCTCCTCTGTTCGTGAATGTCAAACTCTTCTTCGTCTCTGGCCGCGAACACCTTTATGCGGACACCTTTAGCCAAGAAGTATGGATCTTCCCACAGACGGCGCNCATATCATTGTTAACATTGACAACGTTATTGATTTGAGTATGCCTTCAGTTTCACAATCATCCAAAAGAAAAAAAATAAATAAAGCAGAGTTGGAATATAAAAGACAAAAAAAGTTAATTTAATTATAGTGGAATAACTAATTTTGTCATTAATTTGTTACTTTATTTAAAATTATATTGAATATAATTTTAATTGATATAGATAATAAGAAGGAATTGATGGTAGCTAAGAAAATGACCAAATGAACGGAGGCAAAGATCATGACGAAGTAGGTGGGCTTGATGCTCTTGCAATAAAAAAATGTGTCATGAAGTTTTTTGAGAGATTTGTCTCCAGTTACCAAAAAAATAATGCAAACTTCAATTCCAACAATCAGTTGCTGAGGAAACACAATCCACAATCCACAATCTGAGTCTGTCTCCAAAACCATCTAAATATTATTTTGACATCTTTTTTTCTTTCTTGTTTTAACATCTGACTAATTATTTAAATGTCAGATGAAATTAGATTACATGTCAAGATGTTAAAACATCTACCAACCTAGGTCGTATTCTTTAGTCTCTTCAAACTTTTGCTCTTCATAGTAACTCTTGTTGAGGAAGGTGTGGAACCCAGTCCACCATAGTTTAGGCAAATTAATTAATTTGCTAATCACGTTTATTTCCTATATGTATTTCCTTATTCTCTCTCTGTGTCTCACACGTTCCCGCGCTCCTTCACGCGGCTCCCGCGTTGCTCCACACGGTCCCGCCAAAGAAACTTTTATGTTAAAGTTTATGCTACTTATAAAAAGGGCAAAGCCAAAGCCTTTCAAATCATCCTAATCCCTCTCCTTAGAAGCACTCCTTCTGCAGCTGAAGCAAAGGAGCGGGACCCACGCCTCTTTGGTTGTTGTGCAGGGGAAAAGGAAGTTTGCTTTTTCTTTTGTTTTGTCCTCTTCTCACGTGGCTTTAGAGAGAGAGAGGAGGTAAAAGAAAGTGTGGTTTTCTTTTGTTTCAATCCATTTCTCACGTGAGTTTGGTAGAGAGGAGAGAGAGAGGAGAGGGAGAGGAGAGAAAATTATTTTCTTGTAGTCGTCGAATCAATGACGGTCTAATTTCCTCAAAGCAATAAAATCCTCTGCAGCTCCGTGGACGTAGAAAATTTGTCGAACCACAGAAATTTGTGTGTTTCCGCTGTGTTTTATGTTTAGTGAATTTTTCTCGTTCCGATTTTTGCTTTATTGCCGTCATTTTTTTTTCACAACAACTGATATCAAAACTTTGGTTTGAATCTAAGGAAGAACGATGTGCGGAGAAGAAGTGATGACATCGGAGATCGAGAAGTTTAATGACACAGATTTAGTTACCGGAGGAAGCAGATAGATGACTACCTTTATGGAAAGAAACTTCACCTGCCGTTACTGTGAAAGCGACCGGAGAAGATGAACGAGACAGAATGGAATCTTTTAGACCGACAGATTCTGAGGCTTATTCGATTGACCCTGTCGAGATCCGTTGCTCATCAAGGAGAGGATTACTGCAGATTTCATAGCGGTTTTATCAGATATGCATGAAAAATCATCGACGAATAACAATGTGCATTTGATGAAAAAGTTATTCAACTTGAAAGAATGTGTGTTTGTTGCTCAACATCTGAATGAGTTCAATAATATCACAAATCAATTGACGTCTGTTGAATTTGATTTTGATGATGAGATACGTGCGCTAATATTGTTGGGAAGCCATGAGGATGACAGTTAGCAGTTCTGCAGGTAAATCTAAACTGAAATATGATGACATTCGTGATTTAATTTTGGCTGAAGAGGTGCGCAGGAAAGATTCTAGCGAGACTTCGGGTTCTAGTTCGACACTGATTGTTGATTCCAGAGAGAGATTACAAGACAAGAACTCAAATAAGGAAGATCAAAAACAAAGTATGATCGACAAGCAACCTACTGGAATTGTAGTAAGGCTGACCAAATAAAAAAAAACTGTAGAAATCCTAAGAAAAATGAGAATGGTAGCGCAAATGTGGTAACGGAAGAGATACATGATGCGCTATTTCTGGCATTCACATCTCTGTTGATGACTGAATATTGGATTCAGGGGATTTCTTCTATTCATCTTCCCATCGGGAGTTAATGCGGAACTATGTTGCAGGTAATTTTAGGAAGATATATCTGGCTGATGGAAAAGCTCTGAACATGGTGGGGATGGGAAACATTGATATTGTTTTCCTTAACAAGAGAAAATGAACTTTACAAAAAGTCGGGCACGTTCCTGAGTTGAAGAAAAATCTCATTTTTCTTGGGCAGATCAATGAGAGTGGTCATTTAGTAGTGTTTTCAGATAGTACCTGAAAGGTTGCTAAGGAGCATTAGTACTTGCTCGGGGTAAGAAAACTGACACACTATATATGACTATAGGTTTACTCATGCGTTGACACATGAGCCGGAGATGCATTATGGGGAAGCAAAAAAAAGTCAATTTCCTGAAAGGTGGCAGAGCGTCAAAGGCAGGAAAATTGGATCTTATTCGGACAAATGGTGGAGAACCACAAAAATATGAAGAAATCTTGCAAGATGAGAACTCGAGCAAGTGGGAGCTGGCCAAAAAGGAGGAGACAAATTCTCTGTCAGAGAATCAGACTTGAGAACTGACAGAACTTTCACCAGGGAAGATGAAATTGCAAAACAAGTGAGTGTACCGGGTGAAGACTGCGCTTGATGGCGGTAAGAAGTACAAGACTGGACTTGTTGAAAAAAGGTCTTCAGCTGAGACAAGATATTGCTCATGTAGTGGAAGTTGTAAGCAGATTCATGAATAAACCAGGAAAGAGCTTGGAGGTACAATGCTATGTTGACGCTGATTTGTCAACTAAGAGTGTTATTCTTGAGAAACTGAAGTTGTGTGCAGCTTCAGTTGGTCTTCTGGTATGAAAACCGAGGCTTTGAGTTGCAGAGGTGAAAGAAAGTGGCGGAAGGTGGAGGATATCATGTTTGAGAAAAAAGACGATGGAGTCAGTAAATGATGCAGCCAGTGTCCCAGTCTCCAAGTGGGAGAATTGTTGAGAAATGTGTGAAGCTCGGTCCACCATAGTTTAGGCAAATTAATTAATTTGCTAATCACTTTTATTTCCCATATGTATTTCCTTATTCTCTCTCTCTGCGTCTCACACATTCCCGTGCTCCTTCACGCGGTTCCCACATTGCTCCACACGGTCCCGCCAAAGAAACTTTCCTGTTAAAGTTTTTATGCTACTTATAAAAAGGGCAAAGCCAAAGCCTTTCAAATCATCATAATCCCTCTCCTCAGCTAAAGAAAAAACACTCCTTCTGCGGTTGAAGCAAAGAAGCGGAACCCTCACCTCTTTCGTTGTTGTGCAGGGGAAAAGGAAGTTTGTTTTTTCTTTTGTTTTGTCCGCTTCTCACGTGGCTTTAGAGAGAGAGAGAGAGGAGGTAAAAGAAAGTGGTTTTCTTTTGTTTCAATCCACTTCTCGTGTGGGTTTGGTAGAGAGGAGAGAGAGAGATGAGAGGGAGAGAAGAGAGAAAATAAAGAGAATTATTTTCTTGTAGTCCTCGAATCGTCGACGATGTAATTTCCCCGAAGCAATAAAATCTCTACAGCTCCGTGAACGTAGGTATATTGCCGAACCACATAAATCTGTGTGTTTCCGCCGTGTTTTATGTTTTGTGAATTTTTCTCGTTCCGATTTTTGGCTTTATTGTCGTCGTTTTTTTTTCACAACAACTCTTTCTCTCCTTTATATTCCTCAGCTCTACTACTAGACTATCATATCCTTTGATTCGACAAAGATTCTTCGGGGCATCAAAACCTCCAGCAAGTAAAGCTTGTCACAGGTGCCTTCCTTTGGCTTTTTTTCCTCCAAAACTAATGCTCTCGACATCTTCGTGTTGGTCATTTCAGTCTCCTTTTTGTGCTTGTGCGTTTTTTTCCTTCATCCAAAACTCATGTTATTCAAAATGGTTATCATTGCTTTTTTGTAACTTCAATCTTATAAGATGGAAAATAAATTTTTCGTTACATACGTTGAGTAGTTACAATCTAACAAACACCCACATCCTTAATGTCATAACATAGAATCAAATACAGTACTTAGAGATAACACTGACATCTAAAAAGCAAGCAAAATTAGCCATAATATTCAATAACTAACATTAATAAACATCTTAGTGCAGAAATTGGCAGAGACATATAAGACTGAACCTCGTTAACGACAAGAACTCGATCATTACTTTTTTTAGCTTTCTTCGGCTTCCTTCGGAAATGCCTAATCCAAAATAGGTGAAAAAATTGAATTCAAGAAGATGACAGTAATGCCAAATATTATCGATAAACATAGAGAAATCCATGCTACCAGAACTTGCAATTAACTCTAACTTCATTCGACGCCCGCCCTTCTATGAGATAAATCTTTGGATGCTCGTCGCTTCGGATCGGGAGGGCTCGGCCCATCACTTGGTACTGATGAAACTGCAAAAAAATCACAATCCCAATAACAAAAANTGGTACTGATGAAACTGCAAAAAAAAACACAATCCCAATAACAAAAAAAAAAGCTTTGCATGTTGAAAACCAACTAAACACATTAAAATCCATTGTCGTCTGAGAAACAGGTAAGCAGGAGAAAACATTGTAAGGGTATAAGGGGCTAGGATAGAAACTGGATTCTCCTACCAGGAAGCTGCCCATTGAGACTGAGACGGTGAAGAGGATCTCGCAATCAGCGTACGTGCACGATATAATTTGTTCCGGCGGGTTCAGTTCGATAGAATTGCATTCGCCATTTCAGGTTCTGGCGGGGCTCTATCTCTCTCGAGTTGCGTGATTGGCAGCATTTGGATGGTTGGTAGGTATGCAATTACGGGGAAAATATCTGCCTAACTAAGCAAAAATTTTTATGTGGCTCGGCACTTTATTTTCAGATTTTTTTTTTTTTTTTTTATTTTCAATAATTTTGAAATAACTCAAAAATTATCCTCATTCTTTATTGTTTTATTATTTTTGAGTTATTTCGGAATTATTGAAAATAACTCAGAAATAACCTGAAAATAACTCAGGAATAAACTGCACCGCACGTAAAGGTACGTTAGGTGTCCGGACAGAAAATGCGCGCGTACCTAAGACGTACGCAACTTAGGTCGGGAGGTAGGTTATAGGGAGTTTATATTCGTGTTATACTTTTTTAATTTTCTGTAATTTATCTGTAACCTACAAATAAGTTTTGTGTTTCTATAGTTCTGGTAGGTACATGTAAGTTACATGGAGATTACAAGGAATGTAATGCGGATATAGTCCCTATGTACACTCTGAATAACCTCTAACATACGCAGCACTGCGCAAGTTTTACGTACGCAAATATTTTCCCAATTCGGTGGATAAGTAGGACTTTTTTAAATATATAATTTTTTTATGTAACAATCACATAAAATTTAAATACAATATTTTAATCATCTAAAATATAAAATATATAATTTTAATCCCATCATTCTGAATCCTTTTAATATTTTAATTATCTAAAATACATTGACACGTGGTTCATACCTTAATTTCAAAAATGTGTTTTTTTTATGAAATATAGCTTGCCTTTTTTGATATTCACAATAACAATTGAGAATGTATTGATAGCCTCAAGAAAAAAGTTATGGAGCAGCATAGTACCTTGGATGTTGTGCAACGGTGTACCCAAAAGACAATATATCGAAGTTACGGCAATAACTCTCAATGACAAGAGCTTACAACCATTGTTTAATAAATTATTATGCGTACGGAGAGTGAACTCGGAGAAACTCAGTAATAATATTTCGTCTTTGGGACAAGGGTCTACACTTGTACTCACAAGCTTATAGTGGATTATATTGATTAGGTTAGGCTCCGTAGTGTTTTTATTTTTTTTTCTCTTTTCATATTTTTCAAGTAAAAATTCTTAATATCTCCACCTGTCATTTCATTATGTCTTTTTTTGGGATTTGTAGTGGCAATCGAGAATGTTTACATAGACCATCTCAAGAAAAATGTTATCAACGACTAGTAGCTCCCTTGAACCCTCTTTAGTGATCTAGTCACATCCTATTACTAATTTATTATGAGGTTTCATGGCATAATGACACATTCAATTATTGTTCTTAAACAACCCTCTTTTACATGACCCTCAATCAAGCAACAATTCCGTGACATAATTAAATAAAAAATTATCACATATCTGATTAAAAATTCTGCAAGTCTCATTAGCAAAAATAATATTATCATTGTTGGTTTTTATCATAAGACAATCACCTGATGGCTTATTTCAGCAAAATCATAAACTTGAAAATCACAGTAAATTATAAGACTTCTATGAAATAAAAAACTTCCACAAAATTATACTGAAATTTAATCTTCAGTTAAAAAAACTATTGTATATTATGAATTATTTATTATCATAAATTTTTGTCTTACACTATATAAAGCCTATAAATACTAACAATCACTTTGTGCTTGACATATAAATAATGTCGTTTGCATAACCAAAATCATATATCCTAATGTCGTCCACCCAAAAAAAGGGATAAATACATATACACCTGGCCTATTGTGTGATATAGATGAAAATGTTATTAGTAGAACTCAGGTTGATTGGTTATTGCGGAGGAATGCATCAGGCTTATTGATTGTGTGATAGGAAATTATTGTTTAAAGAAAAATTTTATAAGATGATGGTAAGGTCTGTAATGTTTATGACACAAAATACTGGCTTTTAAAAAAGAATCATAAAATAAGTTAAGTGTTGCTGAGATGAGAATGCTTAGTTGGATGAGCGGTTTGACACTTAGAGATAAAATACAAAATGAATCAACTCGTGACAGAGTTAGTGTAGCTCCGGTTGTAGACAAGATTAGAGAGAGTAGATATTTTAGATGGTTTGGTCACGTTACTCATGTGACTTAAAAAAGTTTGGGCATATCGTACAAAAAATGATTATAATCTTTTATAATTAAATGAAAATATGAGACTTAATATGACACAATGGAGAAAAATTACTCATGTAGCCAACCGCACTTAGGGTCCGTTTGGGGCAGCTTGTGCGTTTCAAGATAAACTGCTTATCCTGAAACGCGGCCCGCGGGCCGACCGCAGGGGTCAACCCGCGGTCTGCGTTTCGTGTAAAAACCCAAACGCAATTTCGGATAAGCTTGTGAAAAGTGTGAACCAAACGGTATGACGATGTTTTGAAAATGTCACCCGCACTTATAAGCTGCCCCAAACCGATTTACTCCAATAAAGACTTATTGTTATTGTTGTTATACACACACCACTCCAAAAAAAAAAAAACGGAAAAAATTCATTCGAAGTATCGAATTCTATAGATAATTTACACAAAACCATTAAAATAACAACAGATAAATAATTATTCCTGCAAGCAAAAGGCAACCAATGGCAATTGTGCAACATGCTCCTGCAAAAAAAACCAGAATTGCTAATCTTCAAGCTCATCTTCCTTCCGGCCCGAGAATCCCATTAACGACGGACAATCCAACAAGAACCCCAACGACTTCCACCCCTGCAACTGCTTCAGCCTGCGCCAAATCCCCAAAAGCACCAGATCCCGCCACAGNCCTTTACGAACTACATTTTGATCGACACTTAGCATCCTTAACCTATCTTTTCCCTTTTATGGTTTTAACTCATTTGTTTTACATTCATAATTTTATAGCTTTTATATATATATTTTTAACAATAATTTAGCTGTCCTTAGTGAATTTGCCTATTAAGTTCATGTAATTTANGAAATATTCCCAGGATACAATAACACATGAATAACACACAATAACACATGAATAACACGGGGGGAATATTTCTCGTATTACTGCGCCATTTTTTTTTTTCTGCTACGTGACATGATTTTATTGGGTGCGCACCTTCCTCTACGTGTGTAGTACTGATGTAATATTTTTTCTCATACCACATGCTTTTGTTTGTGTTAAATGAAAATTATGGATGTCAATAGTATTATGAAAATCATTTTTAATTCACATCAATGCAATGTGTCTTGCCTTAGATTGTAATCTAATCCTTACTTTATCAATCATATTTGCACAACTCCAACAACAACCTCAATCTAAGATTATCTTAAGGATAAATGGTTTCACAAGCTCCCTTATCAAACATGTCATGTTAAATATCCAATTAAATGAAAATAAATGATCTTAGATCCCAAGTTAAAGATTTACTAAGAAAATCTTTCTTTACTAGTAATCGTGCTCCTGATATGAAACAACTCCTTTTATGCATAAGAAATATAACTCGAGTAAGAAAGTCTATTAAGGGGTCGTTTAGGACAGCTTATTTGGTGCGGTGACGTTCTGAAAACCACCTGACCTGCTTGGGTAAGTTGCGTTTCGACAGTTTGTGCATTTTCAAAACGGTGAAAATAACGTTTTCACACCACACCTATTTAGGTGTCCTATCTAGGTGCGGTGAAAGCTTTCTAAATGTGGTCTGATTTTTACATAAAAATAAAAATTTGTAATAGCTACCTTACATAGCTTATCAACAGATTATTTTTAATCATTTTATCAACAGATTATTCAACAAGCTACAGTTGCTCCAAACAGACTCAAATTGTTATGCAATAAATAAAATTGTAAAATAATATCACTTTTTGAAGTTTACTATTAGATCACATGCTCGATGTGATCACAATAACTTTTTCATTTTTTTCAATCCTGCCTTCTACGCTGGGTGCCATTAAATTTGCCTTTAACCAGTTCGAAAATGATAATAATAAAAGTTCTTTAAAATACCAAATGGATGTTTGAATTGTTATTCACGTCATCAAAGTTATATAATGCTCTTTAGACATATTTGTATGTTTTGACACGTGCTTTGATGTCCATGCTTGCAAAAGTAGTCCCAATACATTCTGATGGCATCAAGATTTATCGTCTTATTGAAGTTGATTGTCTAGAACATCATTAACTGGTTCTATAAGTACATTGACACGACGTTCATACCTTAATTTCAAAAATGTGTTTTTTTAAGAAATATAGCTTGCCTTCTTTGATATTCACAGTGACAATTGAGAATGTATTGACAGCCTCAAGAAAAAAGTTATGTACCCGAAGACAATATATTAAAGTTGTGGCAATAACTCTCAATGGCAAGAGCTTACAACCAATGTTTAATAAACCATTCTGCGTGCAAAAAATGAACTTTGAGAAACTCAGTAACTATTTTTCGTCTCTGGGACAAGGGTCTACACCTGTACTCACAAGCTTATAGTGGATCATTCTGATTGGGTTAGACTCTGTAGTGTTTTTTTTTTCTCTTTTCATGTTTTTCAAGTAAAAATTCTTAATATCTCCACCTGCTATTTTCATTATTTGTGTGTGTCATGAATTTTCATACAACACTAAGACGTCAAATAATCACTATACCGTTGTGAATCTTCCGACATGCAACAACCTTAATTTAAAAAGTTATCTTTATGCAACCGAACATGCCTTTTTTTGGGATTTGTAGTGACAATTGAGTGTTTACATAGACCATCTCAAGAAAAATGTTATCAACGACTAGTAGCTACCATGAACCCTCTTTAGGGGGTCTGTTTGGCGTAGCTGTTGATTATTTATAATCTGCTAATAAACATATTATTCTGATAATTTGATAATCTGCAGATTATTAGAATAAGTTGACTTGCTGTTTGTGGGAGCTTAGTTAGAATAGTTTATTAATAGTTGTTGCTGGAGAATTGATCATTCTGCCCATGTTTGTTGAAACTGTTTGTAACATAACTTATGTAATCATTTATTTGTTTTATAAATTATAAACTTATTAGCTAATAAATTTTGATTAATCAATTATTAATTAAGATATATAAATTATAATATATATCTATTATAATTAAATTGAAGATATATAAATTAATTATAGATTCTTAAATTAATTATAATTAAAATTTTGATATAATTAATTATAGATCCTTAAAAAATTATGATAAATTAATTTAACTCAGCCCATATAATGCTACAGGTGAAAGTATTAAGTATCGTCTTGATCCAGCCCTTTCACGGCGGGGAGGAGAGAACGGAATCAGAGATTAGGCTCGCCAGAGCGCCGCTTGTCTCAACGAAGAGAACTGATTGGCTTTGGAGGGTCTTCGTGAACGAACCTCGCTTATCACTCCCCCTCCAAATTTTGCCCAAAACGATCGCCTTCGTGAACGATCCCTCCCGGTTTTGCCCAAAACGATCGCGAGGATCACGAAGGCAACGACAGACCAGAAATTATCGAGGAAGGTAAGCCTGTTTGCGCCATTCTTCCTCTTCGCTTGGTGAGAGGGCGAGGGCGAGGGCGATGGGGAGGGGGCACCGAAGTAAATTTTCACCCGAACGCGGGAAGTAGGCGCATGACGCGGCTCTTTCTGTTAAGGAAATCCCGTAAGCGCGTGTGAGCGGCATGAATAATCTGCGCCTAACGTGTTTTTCAAACACTTCTGTGGTGCTTTCATACCGCCACCGTACCCCCAATAAGTCGCCCCAAACGGGCCCCTAGTCACATCTATTTCTAATTTATTATGAGGTTTCGTGGTATGTTGACACATACAATTATTGTTCTTAAACAACCCTCTTTTACATGGCCCTCCATCAAGCAACAATTCCTTGACATAATTAAATAACAAATTATCGCATATCCGATTAAAAATTATGCAAGTCTCATTAGCAAAAATGATATTATCATTGTTGGTTTCTATCATAAGACGATCACCTGATGGCTTATTTCAGCAAAATCATAAACTTGAAAATCACAGTAAATTATAAGACTTCTATGAAATAAAAAACTTCCACAAAATTATACTGAAATTTAATCTTCAGTTAAAAAAACTATTGTATATTATGAATTATTTATTATCATAAATTTTTGTCTTACACTATATAAAGCCTATAAATACTAACAAATCACTTTGCGCTTGACATATAAATTATGTCATTTGCTTAACCAGAATCATATATCCTAATGTCGCCCACCCAAAAAGGGGGATAAATACATATACACCAGGCCTATTGTGTGATATGGATGAAGACGTTATTAGTAGAACTCAGGTTGATTGGTTGTGGCGGAGGAATGCATCAGGCTTATTGTGTGATAGGAAATTATTGTTTAAAAGAAAATTTTATAGGATGATGGTAAGACCTGTAATGTTTATGACACAAAATACTGACTTTTAAAAGAGAATCATAAAATAAGTTAAGTGTTGCTGAGAGTTGGATGAGTGGTTTGACAGAGATAAAATACAAAATGAATCTATTCGTGACAGAGTTAGTGTAGCTTCGGCTGCAGACAAGATTAGAGAGAGTAGATATTTTAGATGGTTTGGTTACGTTACTCATGTGACCGAAAAAAACTTGGGCATATTCTACAAAAAAATGATCATAATCTTTTATAATTAAATGAAAATATGAGACTTAATATGACACAATGGAGAAAAATTACTCATGTAGCCGACCGCGAATAAAGACTTATTGTTATTGTTGTTATACACACACCACCCGAAAAAAAAAATAAAAAATAAAAAATAAAAACCGAAATAATTCATTCCAAGAATCGAATTCTATAGATAATTTACACAAAACCATTAAAATAACAACAGATAAATAATTATTACGGCAAGCAAAGGCCAACCAATGGCAATTGTGCAACATGCTCCTGCTAAAAAACCAGAATTGCTCATCTTCAAGCTCATCTTCCTTCCGGTCCGAGAATCCCATTAACGACGGACAATCCAACAAGAACCCCAACGACTTCCACCCCTGCAACTGCTTCAGCCTGCGCCAAATCCCCAAAAGCACCAGATCCCGCCACAGCCGCAGCCGCCGCGATCCCCTCCTCCGCCGCCTTCGCGATCCCCTCCTCCGCCGCTACCACGTCCCTCTCCGCGGCCGCAATTCCTTCCTCCACCACCTTCTCCCCTTCCTTCACTACCTCCACAGCATCCTCCTCGAGCTTCTTCAGTTTCTTCCTGAGGCCGAACAGGGGAATGTCCTGTGCCCTTGTCGGAGAAGAGAGCATGAGAAAGATGGCCGGAGAAAAGAGGACGAGACGCCGAGTTGGGAGGAGTGGATGCTCCAATTGGGTGCGGCGGCGGATTGGAGGCGGATGGAGGAGGAGCGGCGTGAAATTGGAGGCCATGTGGTGAATGGAGATTCTGCTGCTGCTTCTTGGAGGAAAAATGGTGTGGGTGATGAAGATGATAAGGGTTTAGGTATGTGGAGAGTGGAGCGCCACAGTTCTGCCGCCAATGAAAAAATGGGATTTTTTTTTTTACTTTTTATGAAATGACGCAAATGCCCTCACTTGCTTAAGTATTATGAGGGTGTTTTGTTATAGGTATTTCAATATAAATGCACAAGATTTAAGATTTTTAAATTTAAGGGATAATTACATACATGCTATCAGACATATTGATATTTACAGAACAATCAATCTCTTGATTATTTTTGAACTGTCTAACTGATGAATGAGGAGAGCGTCAAACGCAGGAAAATCAGATCTTGTACGGGCAAATGGTAGAGAGCCATATAGCCATGAAAAAAACTTACAAGATGAAAATTCAAGCAAGTAGGAGCTGACCAAGAAGAAGGAGACTGATTCCCTGCCATAGAATCAGACTTGAGAGCTGGCAGAACTTCCACCAGGGATGAAAGAATTGCATAAGAAGTGGGCGTACCGGGTGAAGACTGCGCTTGATGGCAGTAAGAGGTACACAGTTGGACTTGTTGAAAAATGCTTTCAACTTAGGGTCTGCTTAAAGCCCCAAACGGGCCCTTAGACAGGATATTGTCTATGCAATGAGAGTTTTTAGTAGATACATGAATAACTTAGGAAAGAGTTTGAAGATACAAAGCTATGTTGATATTGATATATCGACTGAAGGTGTTACTCTTGAGAAGCTAAAGTTGTGCTAGACTTCAGTTGGTCTTCTAGCGTGAAGACAGGGGCTTTGAGTTGCAGATGTGGATGATATCATGTTTGGGGAAAAGGTCGGTACAACAAGTAGATGATGCAACCAGTAGGTGATGCAGTTAGTGTCCTAGTCTCCAAATGGAAGAATTTTTGAGTAATCTGGAGATCTGATCCACCACAATTTAATTATTTTCCTCATTAATAATCTCAACTATCGCTCAACTAACTTTCCACCTACCGCTTGCCTATCACATCCTGCCTATTGCTCACCTACCTTTCTCCACATTCCACCTACCGCTTTCCTGATTTGTACAAATAGCCTCTTTTGGCTTAAAGGAGAAGCCAAGGTCAAGCCAAGTCCCCTAAGACATAAATAAAGGCAGAGAGAGAAAGAATAAGGGAGAGATGCATGTATGTATGTATGTTATTTTAAAAAATTTTCAAATTTTGGTGTTAATTAATTGTGGAATTAATGCCAATTAAGGGTTTCCAATCTAGCATACCCTTGATGTTATGGGGCTCACATGCACTCAAAAAATAGGTACACTGCTTGAGATTGCAAATTTAATATCTTGGTCTTCTAGAATTCATAAAAAATGCCTTCCGCTCAATGAAACCTTTCTAGAACCTTAATCATATTGACTAAGCAAACTTGAGTTTATTTTGGACTCTTATCGGACCTCCATGTGAGTCACTTTGCTAATTTATTGGGCTAGCCTACTCAAAGCTTTTTTGAAAGTTTACTCTAAGACTTGTGATTTTCCAACTTGGAAGAGACCAATGACCATGTAAATTCCCATCATGCCCGCGTGTAGCTCCATTTGCATCATTCTCACCCTCTTGAAAATGATTTGACCTCAAATCATCACCTATATTAATAGGAGATAAGTCACAAACATTAAAGCTAGCACAAACACTATAATATACATTGTCGTTGATGTGTTCCACCACTTGAAATGACCCATCACCCCTCGGTAGAAGTTTAGAACATCTTTGCTCCAGGGAACACTCTTTTCTCAAGTGCAACAACTCCTGGTTCAATCTCTATATATATAGCCTTCGACCATTAGGGTTTAGGGTAAGTAGTAAGTCCCCTCTACTCCGAGGTTCGATTCCCCCTGAGTGTAGGGTGTGGCACTCAAACTCTTTGGCGCATGAGGGATGGTCAGGGCTCGTATAATAGTCTTCGACCCTTCCTTTTAAANAGTGGTAGCTCCAATTGGGTGCGGCGGCGGATTGGAGGCGGATGGAGGAGGAGCGGCGTGAAATTGGAGGCCATGTGGTGAAAGGAGATTCTGCTGCTGCTTCTGAGAGGAAAAATGGTGGGGGTGATGAAGATGATAAGGGTTTAGGTATGTGGAGAGTGGAGCGCCACAATTCTGCCGCCAATGAAAAAATGGGATTTATTTTTTACTTTTATGAAATGACGCAAATGCCCTCACTTGCTTAAGTATTATGAGGGTGTTTTGTTATAGGCATTTCAATATAAATGTACAAGATTTAAGACTTTTAAATTGAAGGGATAATTACATACATGCTATCAGACATATTGATATCTACAGAACAATCAATCTTTTGATTATTTTTGAACTACCTAACTGATGAATGAGGAGAGCGTCAAAGGCAGGAAAATCAAATCTTGTAAGGGCAGATGATGGAGAGCCACAGAGCCATGAAGAAAACTTATAAGATGAAAATTCAAGCAAGTAGGAGCTGACCATGAAGAAGAAGACGGATTACCTGCCATAGAATCAGATCTGAGAGCTGGCAGAACTTCCACCAGGGAGGAAGAAATTGCACAAAAAGTGGGCGTATCGGGTGAAGACTGCGCTTGATGATAGTAAGAGGTACACAGTTGGACTTGTTGAAAAATGCTTTCAACTTAGGGTCTGTTTAAAACCTCAAACGGGCCCTTAGACAGGATATTGTCCATGTAATGAGAGTTTTTAGTAGGTACAGGAGTGACTTAGGAAAAAGTTTGGAGATACAAAGCTATGTTGATACTGATATATCGACTAAAGATGTTACTCTTGAGAAGCTAAAGTTGTGCTAAACTTCAGCTGGTCTTCTAACGTGAAGACAGGGGCTTTGAGTTGCAGATGTAGAGGATATCATGTTTGAGGAAAATGTCGATACATCTAGTAGATGATGCAACCAATAGGTGATGCAGTTAGTATCTCAATCTCTAAATGGAAGAATTGTTGGGTAATCTGGAGACCTGATCCACCGCAATTTAATTAGTTTCCTCATTAAGAATATCAACTATCGCTCAACTACCTTTCCACCTACCGCTTGCCTATCACATCTCGCGTACTGCTCACCTACCTCTCTCCACATTCCACCTACCGCTCTCCTGATTTCTGTAAATAGCATCTTTTGGCTTAAAGGAGAAGCCAAGGTCAAGCCAAGTCCCCTAAGACATAAAGAGAGACAGAGAGAGAGAGAAGAAGGGAGAGAAGAAAATAGAGATTTTCTTGTAAACGTCGAAGTGTTCAACGGTGTAATTCCTCGAAGAAATAAAATTCTTTGCAGCTCCGTGGACGTAGACAAATTTGTCAAACCACGTAAATTTGTGTGTCTCTCCGTTGTTTTTTTTGTGCAATTTTTCTCGTTCTATTTTTCATTTTATTGTCCCTATTTTTCAGAACAAGAAAAACCTGATATATTTGTGAATGTTTTAAAATTTCATTCAATCCCAAAATAAACCAAAAGTCTTACAATATATGGAGTTCAGATTTCAGCCCTAGTGCATGCTAGATTGGAAACCCTTAATTGGCATTAATTCCACTATTAATTAACACCAAAATTTGAAATTTTTTTAAAATAACATACATACATACATACATACATACATACATATACATACATACATATATATATATATATACATACATATATATACATACATATATATACATATATATATATATGTANCGAGACGCCGAGTTGGGAGGAGTGGATGCTCCAATTGGGTGCGGCGGCGGATTGGAGGCGGATGGAGGAGGAACGGCGTGAAATTGGAGGCCATGTGGTGAATGGAGATTCTGTTGCTGCTTCTGAGAGGAAAAATGGTAGGGGCGATGAAGATGATAAGGGTTTAGGTATGTGGAGAGTGGAGCGCCACAGCTCTGCCGCCAATGAAAAAATGGGATTTTTTTTTTACTTTTTATGAAATGACGCAAATGCCCTCACTTGCTTAAGTATTATGAGGGTGTTTTATTATAGGTATTTCAATATAAATGTACAAGATTTAAGATTTTTGAATTTAAGGGATAATTACATACATGCTATCACATATATTGATATTCACATAACAATCAATCTTTCAATTATTTTTGAACCGCCTAACTGATGAATGAGGAGAGCGCAAAAGACAGGAAAATCAGATCTTGTATGGGCATATGGTGGAGAGCCACATAACTATGAAGAAAACTTACAAGATAAAAATTCAAGCAAGTAGGAGCTGACCAAGAAGGAAGAGACAGATTCCCTGCCATGGAAACAAACTTGGGAGCTGGCAGAACTTCCACTAAGGAGGAAGGAATTGCACAAAAAGTGGGTGTACTGGGTGAAGACCGCGTTTGATGGCAGTAAGAGGTACACATTTGGACTTGTTGAAAAAAGACTTTCAACTTAGGGTCTGTTTAAAGCCCCAAACGGACCCTTAGACGGAATATTGCTCATGCAGTGAGAGTTGTTAGTGGATATAAGAGTAACTTAGTAAAGAGTTTGGAGGTACAAAGCTATGTTGATATTGATATATTGACTGAAGATGCTACTCTTGAGAAGCTAAAGTTGTGCTAGACTTCAGCTGGTCTTCTAGCGTGAAGACAGGGGCTTTGAGTTGCATATGTGGAGGATATCATATTTGAGGAAAAGGTCGGTATAGCTAGTAGAAGATGCAACCAATAGGTGATACACTTAGTGTCTCAGTCTCCAAATAGAAAAATTATTGGGTAATCTGCTTGATCCACCGCAATTTAAGTAGTTTCCTAATTAAGAATCTCAATTATCGCTCAGCTACCTTTCCACCTATTGCTTGCCTATCACACCCGCCTACCGCTCACCTACCTCTCTCCACATTCCACCTACTGTTCTCCTGATTTCTGTAAATAACCTCTTTTGGCTTCAAGGAGAAGCCAAGGTCAAGCAAAGTCCTCTAATACGTAAAGAGAGGAAGAAAGAGAGAGAGAGAAAAGAAGGGAGAGATGAAAATAGGATTTTCTTGTAAACGTCGAGGCGTTCGACGGTAAAATTCCTCGAAGAAATAAAATCCTCTGCAACTCCGTCGACATAGACAAATTTGTCAAACCACATAAATCTGTGTGTCGCTCTGGTGTTTTTTCTGTGTGCAATTTTTCTTGTTCTATTTTTCGTTTTATTGTCCCCATTTTTTCACAACAAGAAAAACCCAATATATTTGTGAATGTTTTAAAATTTCATTCAATCCCAAAATAAACCAAAAGTTTTACAATATATGGAGTTCAAATTTCAACCCTAGTGCATGCTAGATTGGAAACCCTTAATTGGCATTAATTCCACAATTAATTAACACCAAATTTGAAAAATTTAAAATAANATATATATATATATATATATAAGGATTTTGTTTCATAAGTAAAACCGAAAATAACATAACAAATATAGTAGGGTAATGATAATAAGGCATACCCTTAATGTTATGGGGCTCACATGCACTAAAAAAATAGGCACACTTCTTGAGATTGCAAATTTAATATCTTGGTCTTCTAGAATTCATAAAAAATGCCTTCCGCTCAATGAAACCTTTCTAGAACCTTAATCATATTGACTAAGCAAACTTGAGTTTATTTTGGACTCTTATCGGACCTCCATGTGAGTCAGTTTGCTAATTTATTGGGCTAGCCCACTTAAAGTTTTTTTGAAAGTTTACTCTAAGACTTGTGATTGCCCAACTTGGAAGAGACAAATGACCATGTAAATTCCCATCATGCTCGAGGGTAGCTCCATTTGCATCATTCTCACCCTCTTGCAAATGATTTGTCCTCAAATCATCACATATATTAAAAGGAGATAAGTCACAAACACTAAAGTTAGCACAAACACTATACTATACATTGTCATCAATGTGTTCCACCACTTGAAATGACCCATCGCCCCTCGGTAGAAGTTTAGAACACCTTTGTTCCAGGGAACACTCTTTTCTCAACTCCTGGTTCAATCTCTATATATATAGCCTTCGACCATTAGGGTTTAGGGTAAGTAGTAAGTCCCCTCTGGTCTGGAATTCGATTCCCCTCGAGTGTAGGGTGTGGAACTCCAATGCTTGGCGCATGAGGGATGGTCGGGGCTCGTATAACAGTCTTCGATCATTTCTTTTTAAATATATATATATATATATACACTCACCTGTAATTTCTAGAGAGAATGTTTGATGTTGGGGTCCTACTAAAATGTCCAAATTCAGCCTTACACTGCCAAAGCGCCCCTGGAATAACTTCTAAAAACATATCGAATTGGAGTCCGATAAATTTGTTTGAAAAGGAAGTATTGCATTAAGATAGTATAGAGAGATTATTTTCTTACTTTTAAAATAGAAAGCATTGCAATAAAGCTGTTTCAAATGGGGCGTAAGACTTGCACTCATGATTCAATAGAAATTATAGCAGTTCAAATGCAATGTTCTTTTTAGCTTTATTATCTTAATTCATATTTATTTTAAGACGTATCAAACTGTTTATTTTATATCAAATTATCAACTGCTTCTATCTAATAAATATTTTTTTATAAAAGAACTTATTTTATATATAATATAAAATATACTATTTTAATCACTTTTTTCATCGCAATCATCCTCCTATATCCGTTCATGAAAGTTTTTAGTGAAAATTTTGAGTTGTTAAATATTATATTTAAAGTTTGGATAGTTAAAATATTATATCTAATGTTTTCAGTGATTTGCATGTAAAAATTCATTTCTCTTAATACACTTGTAACAGTTCTAATTGTGACTGTGACACTGTTGAAGGAGCGTGAAATTAAAATTGGCTCTAGTTTGAGCTCAGCTTGACAAACTAATTGAGAATGAAAATAATTTAATGAGTACCACTCATCCTTCGATGAAAAAGAAAAAAAAAAACAAGATTTACATGCATACCAAAACAACTCATTCGCTATGCAATTGCATATCTTGACGCCTAAAGTTCAATTTTTGCATGCATGTCAACTTATTCATGCACAACAATCTGTGTTTCATTTTTCAAGAGTTAAATCGATAATATTTTTTATATGATATTAAAAAATTTGGTAGTATAAATATAAAACATTAAAACTTTGGTGTTAGATATACTAATATGTTCAATTCAAATCTATCTGATAGGCTGTGCCTAAGGAATAAATGGTTAAACTGAGGAAAGATGGTTGAGAAAAAGTGAGGAGAGAAGAGAGAGAGAGAGGGAGAGAGAGAGACTTCCCCGTCAGAAGGAAAAGAGGTGTTCCCGGGGCTCTCCGACACATCTTATTCCATAAAATGGGTTATTACAAGTGAGAAAAAACCCAAAAGTCCCTTTACATGAAACGATCATTTTATTTATAGATGATAGGAGGAACAAAAAGTAAATTATAATACTACCCTTACTTAAAAAAGAGACTACACCATATTTTAGTTGTTTATGTAGGTGTCTCCTATGGGGTATCTCCTGTCATTTTGGTGTTTTTCTGTTAGGGGAGTTGTTGGGTTTTGGTGGCCGATCGGAGGAAAAGGTTTTTCGTCAGTCCTATGTTGGGGGTAAAAGTGTTCCATCTAAATCCTCCGTTGGAGGAAAAGAGGGTCGTCTGAGTCCTCTGTTGGGAGGAAATTTCCTCTGTCGGAATCTTCCACTGCAGGTAAAGTCTGTTGTATGCAAAAGTCCTCCGTATGAATCTCCCATTGGAGGGAAAGTGGTCGTTGAGCTCTCCGTCAAGGGAAATGGTTCTTCGTCTGAATCCTCTGTTGGAGGTAAAGTCGGCCTTCTGTGTCCTCCACTGGGGGGAAAAGCCTTCCATTTGAATCCTTCGTTGGAGGGAATGGTTCTCTGTTAGAGGAAAAGTCCTCCATCAGAGGAAAAGTCCTCAGCTTGGCGGAGGGTAGTCAATTTAACGGGAGCGATCCTTCAGATTGCCTCGATATTTATGCAGGTCGTTTTTTAGTTTACATATTAAGTTACACAATTTTTTTGCTCCTTGATAGTGGCAACTGCAATAAGAACAATGAAGTTTATAAGTCAAATAAATCTTAAACACATAATTTGCTAATGGTACTCCCTGTTAGGCGTTAGTCGTGCTCGGTCCTGATATCTTTGTCTTCTTTTGCAGGATTTGTCTGTCTGGTATTTTTTGTCGGAGGGATTCGTCAAAGGAGAAGTTTTAAGTTGGGACAAAAGTCAGACAATGAAGGTAAAATTCTCTACCGATGGAAAAGCTCTCGGTTGGAAGAAAAATCCTCCGTTGTAGGAAAAGTTTTCTTCTTGGAGGAGGGTAGACAATTCACTGAAGGCAGATTGCACACTGTAGATATCAGAGAGATGAAGAGTTGTTGTACTTCTGTCGAGAGTAAATGTTGGCCTAAGGTCCGTGTGATTGAGCTTTGAAGTAGGTTTGGCGAGGTCGATAGATGGTTTCCAAATCCGGAATTGGAGTGTATGCACAGATCTATGAGAGAAGGATAATTCAATATTGTGCAAGTTTTCATTATGCTTTTTGTTGGGGGCGTCTATTTAAAAGATTCTTGCTCAGTGTTGCTCATATTCTTGTTAATGACGCGTTTCACGCTCACCGCACATTTAATGAAGTTGAATTCAAATATGTCCGGTTGATCATGCTTAAGGAATAAAGCGTTGATCAATTAAAGAAGATTGAGAAAAGGAAAGAGATAAAGAGAGAGAGAGAGAGAGAGAGAGAGACTCCCCTAGGGCTTCCATAACATTAGTCATTACATGTGAGGGAAAACCCAAAAGTCTCATTACATGAAATGACTCTCTTATTTATAGATGATATGAGGGCCAAAAGTAAATTACAATATTATACTTGCTTAGAAATGATAGCTCATTCTTTTGTGTAAGTTATTATAGGTGAGGGAAAACATGATATTTTATTCTTTTATGTAGGCGTAGGGAGGGGGGGGGGGGCATGNTTTTTTTTTTTTTTTTTTTTTTTTTTTTTTTTTTTGGGGGGGGGGGGGGGGGGGGGGGGGGGGCATGTAATTCTCCATTGGAGGGAAAGTTGGCCATTTGAGTCCTCCGTTGGAGGGAGAGTCGGTCGTATGAGTTCTCCATTGGGGGGAAAAGTCCTCTGTCCGAATCCTTCGTAGGAGGGAAATGACCTTCGTCGGAAGGAAACGTCCTTCATCGAGGGAAAAGTCTTCTGTTAAAGGTAGGGCTGTCAAAACGGCTTGTTGTTTGTGAACAACTCATGTTCGGTTCGTTGAGAAGCTTATGTTCGACTTGTTCGCTAAATTAACAAGCAGAACACGAACAAAGATTTGTTCGTTCTTGTTCGGCTAGTTTTGGCTCAAAACACTACTCATCAATTATATTTATCTCTCTCTCTCTCTCTTTATATATATATATATATAATTTGATGAGTAGTATTTTTAAAATAATTAATTTACTACAAGGCTACAAAGATTTATAATCAATCAAAAGTATTAATTAAGAAAATAGAATAAATATTATTAAATTAGATTTAAATGATGTTTTAACATAAACAATAATTTTTAAATATTGCCTTCAACCCCATCTCATGGCTACGTGATTAGGATTGTCAAAACGGCTCTTTGTTCGCGAACAACTCGTGTTCGGCTCGTTATGCAAACAAGCCAAACACGAACACACTTTTTAAACTCGAATATAACGTAGAACACGAGCTGAGAATCACTCGTGTTTGGCTTGTTTACACCTGTAGTTGGAGGTAAAAGTCCTCTGTCGGAGGAAAAGTCCATTACTTGGCAGAGGGTAGAGCGAACTTCAGATTACCTCGAGATTCGTGCATACCGTTTTGAGTATACATAATACATAAGAATTGATGGGTATTTATGTAAATACCCAAAAATAAATAAATATTTCAAAGAGGTTTCAACAATTGTATCATAAAAATAGTGAGAAATTAAACAAAAAAATAAATCTATAATCATCATAAAAAAATAAAGAGGTTGGGATTCTTAAAATAAAAAAAAAAAACTTTATTTCTTCAGCCTTAAATTCTAGAAGAATTATTTATCTCAATATATTTTATATAACCTAGTTTCTGATTTTGTACAGTGCATATTCAAATTTGACTTGTTTGCCCAGCCAAATTTCAATCAGTGCACAAACCAGCCAACTTAATTGCAAAACCTAGTTTATCATCTTTGAACTTTCTTTATCCTTCTATAAAATCCAGCTTGCTGATGCAGATAACACAAAATGAATTAAATCTTCTTCCCCAATGCTAAGCTTATCCTCAAAGCCCTTCCTTCCAACTCCTGCAGACACAACAAACACAAATCAAACAACTACATTATTACCTATTTTTCTCTAAAATCTATTGCAAAGGGAATGAGATCAAATCAACTATATTTAGTTTATACTGCAATTCCATACATTCAACAAATCAAATGAACTCTTAAATACTGTTTGGGATTCCTTTTATTTTTGTTATATAGTTACCATTATATATAAAAAAATGAAAAATAAGTGCTTATAATTTGATTTCCTACCAGTCCATTGAGGGAATCCATGGCAGCATCCATCTCTTCCTTGGTGGAGAAGCAAACAAAGCCGAAGCCACGAGATCGACCAGTCTCGCCATCATAAATAACACGAGCACTGACCAAGTTACCGTAGTCCTTAAACACCTGCTTTAGAGCCTCAGAGGTTACTGACCATGAGAGATTGCCTACGAAGAGCTTGAACTTGCTCTCAAGGTATAGAGGTGTTCTAGGCTTTGCTTTATCATAGTATTTAACCCTTAGTGCTCTACCATCGTATTGCTGAAATAATGAAAAAATTTCTCATTTAGAAATTAATCGTGATCATGAGACATGTGAGTAATTGCATGAATGAAATTACTCCTTTACAATCATATGAAGTTGAAGTAGCTTATATTTCAATTCAGCCAGAGTTACTTTGAACAGAATCACATGATCAAATAACCATATGATAACACTTCTATTTGTGTAATTTATTTATTTTAAGTCCACAAATGTACATGAATGTGTTAGGTTAAAACTCAAGGCCATAATGCTAGAAGCAAGATACCCAACCACTAAGCCAAATGAACTGATCAACTATATCCATGTAATTATCTATAGAGGATTGATACGCATGCTACACGTTGACACATATGAGAACAAGATGTACTCAACAAATCCATTAAGCTTGGCGATGACTGATTCACAATCAGGCATGGTACTCATGGTAACAAGTGCAATTCCTTTGCTCTTTCCTGTTTCTTTGTCGTAAAGCACCTGTGATGTTACAAAAATAACTCAGTAAAAATAGTCAAGAATGTTACCAAGTAAAACTTAAATATAGCTAGATATAAGAATTTTTTTTAATTATGACATGTTGTTATTGTAAGGCTATCATCATACTTTAAAAAACAGCTTATGATAATCATCATTAATGTTGCATGATAAAATAAAAAGTGAGATATCGCAACTTGTTGAGATGTTATGGTGTGGAAATAATATGTTATATGTTTAGCTTTTACCAAAAATTGTACTATAGGTTTTTTTTTATTATTATGATGAATCATGATAGTGCGTGTGAATTTAGGTATTTTTGTATGAATTGTTACTTATATGTGTTCATGGACTTGGAATTGTAATTCAAGTAGCCAAATAGTGATAATATATGGAAGATTTTAATTACATTCTAGTTTTTCCCTACCCAAAACATAGAACATTAGTTACGCAACTTAATGTCATTATCACTCATACCACGTATTTACACATCCAACACGTAATTTTTTCTCCTTACATTTATAGCCCCAAATCTTTCATATGACACCAATAATACCACTTTAACTCTTGAAAAATGAAATACACTTTGTTAATGCATAAATAAGGTGGTATATATGTAAAAATTAAAGTATGGGTATTAGATATGGAAATACATAAGAAATGACTAGTATGTATGCAAATCTCCCTATTTGTTTTTTTTTTTGTGGACTTAAGATTTTCTAATAGCCATAGTATATCTATTCTTTTGTTCGTTAGTAATAAAGAAATCACTAATGATAAGTTAAAGGCAATGGAAATAAATGATAATTATCTATTATAAGTGTTATGACAATAATTTGTAATTAAGATAAATGAATTCAGGCTGGATGAGTAAAGTGCACTCAAGAGGGACATCAAAAGTTAATGTTGAAGAATAAAGGAAAAAAAAAGGTAGTGTATGAAATAGAATAAAGTATGAGTAGCGTAAAATAGTTTATAATTGATGTGTGTTGGAAGGTTCAAGGCAGTTGAGTAATAAATTAGCGTGTTAGTATAGTATGAGACCTAACAAACATTCATATAAATGAAATGTGGCAGGAAGAGACCACAATTTTTATGTGGAAAGTCCTAGAAAGAGAAAAAAAAAATCACAGGGTCTGATTTAAAGGAAGTAGTCCGTTATATAAGTAGAATATATAGACTCACTTTTCTTCTTAACTACGAATTATAGAATTACAATGTTGATGTAAAATAGTGATTCAACAGTAATAACTGTAACGGGTCGCAAAGGCCATAGAAGATTGCCATAAAGGCAACAACCCCTTGTGAATGTTTTTGACAGTGGTTGTAGTGCTTATTTCTCGTAGAGATTTTAGTTAAATGATGTGATAGTATTTGGTCATGTAGGTCATGGATTGTTACTTCAGAAGCGTCACTTATCCACAAAGGTTACAGTAGTGAGTTGCAGGAGCTATGAGCCACATAGGTTGAAGTTGGTTAGGCCTTAGTGGCGAGCTACGATAACGTTCGTAGACCACAGAAATCGAATTTGAGAGCTGCATAAATTTTCATGTCCCACAGAAGCCGGAGTTGGAAGCCGCATAAGTTATTGTCCACGTAAGTCGTAATGGTGAGCCGCAATAACATCCATAGGACACGAAGGTCGGGGTTGGGTGTTGCATGAGCTGTCGACCATTTAAACTGTAGTTAGTCATATCAGCCATAATGTTGAACCACAATAATGTTCATTGGTCGAAGAGGTCAAAGTTGGGATCTATAATAACATTCGTGGGTCATAGAGGTCGAAGTTCAGAGCTCCGTGAGCTTTGAGCAACGTAGGTTGAAATTGGTCACATGGGAAATTGTGGTGAGTTACAACAACATTCGTAAGCCATAAAGGCCAGAGTTGGGAGATACAAGAGTTGTGGGTCATGTGAGTCATATTTGGTCATGTAGGACAAAGTGGAGAGCTGCAATAATGTTCATAGGTCATATATGTAGGAGTTGGGACCTACATGAGATATGATTCATGTAGTTCATATTTGGTCACGTAGGTCGTAACAAGGAGCTGTAACAACATCTGTAGATCGCAAAGATTGAAGTTGGGAGTTGCATGAGCTATGAATTATGGGGTTACGTAGGTTGTAGTGGAGAGTTGCAATAACGTCCATGGGCTATAGAGGTTCGAGTGGGGAGTTGCAAGAGTTGTGAGCCAGATAGGTTGTAGTTGGTCATATAAGTCATAACAGAGAGTTATAATAACTTTCACAGGGTACAAAGATCAGAGTTGGGAGTTACACGAGTTGAGGACCACATAGGCCATATTTGGTTATATATGTCATACTTGTGAGTTGCAACGACGTTCAAAGATCACAGAGGTCAGAGTTGAGAGCTACATGAGTTGTCGACCATGTAGGTCATAATCAGTTACATGGTCCAAAGTAGTGAGCTGCAACATCGTCCATAGGCCATGTGGGTAGAAGTTGGGAGCCATGTGTGGACCACATAAGTAGAGTAGGGAGCTACATAAGTTGTGAGCCACGTAGATCATAGTTGGTCATAAAAGCCGTAGTGGCGAGTAGTGATAATGTTCATAGGACACAGAGGCGACAGTTGAGAGCTATATAAGTTGTGGAACATGTAGGCTATAATAGAAGTTGTGAGTCACATGGGTCGTAGTTGGTCACATATGCTATAGTAAAGAGCCATGAGGAGAGAACTTCAAAGTTCTGAAGTCATTGTGTTATGAGTACAATGATTATAAGAAGTTATTGTTGGGAGTTATCATTAGATCCTTGATACAACATTATTCATGATCTCATAATGGGAGTATGTTGTTACATCGTATGCGAGGTGCGTTGCTACATCATCTATGGGGTGTGTCATTGTGTTATTTTTGGGTTCGTTACACCATTATCAAAGTGTCACAACATCTTCAAAGTGTATCATTGCTCCATATTAAGAGTGTATCGTTGCTCCATCTTTCGAGTGCATCATTGCACCTTCTTCAAGGTGCATCGTTGCACCGTGTACGAGGAAATGCATTACTCTATATTGTGTTTTGTTACTCCACAACATTGTTCAATACTCTATACAATATTTCATTACTCTGCAACATAAATTGTGACTCCATAAAGGGCTTCATTGCAATGAGCAGGGTACAACCTACCATGGTCGACAGTGGCTGACGAGTTGTGGTCGACGGCTGCTTGCGGTGGTCGAAAGTACCTAACGAGTGGCGGTCGACGGTAGCGGAAAGCATAAGTCAGGCCTTTAGTTCAGAACAACATTGAAATTCAATTTATTCTTATCCTCAGGGTCATGTCCCCTCATTTTCATGATGGGAATAAGGCTACTTTTATAAACTTGAGAGTGGCATCTCCTGTAAATAAGGAATTTAAGCCACTCCATCGGACGATCATTGTGAATCTCAAGATCAGAAGACATTTTGTGAATATTTTAGTGCCTTAATGATGAGATAAATGACTGGACTTGGGCTTGTTGAATGTGTTTCATCAAGCCGCTCTTTTTTATTATATTATTTGTTTGACTACTCATATTAGATTAATTTTAGTGTCATTGTATTTGTCTCATCGAGCCAATCGGTTTGACAACAAGTTTGATGAAATCAGAGCTCTAGTTAATTTTTAATTTAAATTTGAATATTTCTTACTAAAAATGCTTCAAGGTTCATGTTAACCACATCAAGATTTATGTCATATGATGAAAATTTGTTAATGTTCTATGAATAATCTTATGCAATATTCAATTAAAAAAATGAGATATTTACACAGAAACATCCAATTCCTTATAAGTTTACACAAAAATTTTACTTTTCATATTCATAGCACCAAATCTTTTATGTCACATCAAAGATACTACTAATTTAATTTCTAAATAGTTAATATTTCAAAAATTTTCCTTAAATAGATCACCGTTGGCATATTTGTTTCATATATATATAACAAATATGCCAACGGTGATCTGTTGGTTGAGCAGCATCTTCGAAGGTCGTCAGTCCCCTTAGGTCACGGGTACAAATCCCACTCTGGCCAGTTTGTCGATAGTGAAGGCGGTCCTCGAAATGTTAGACAGATGAGGATGGCTTGAGGCTCGCNTATATATATATATATAATAAGGCATACCCTTAATGTTATGGGATTCACATGCACTCAAAAAATAGGCACACTTCTTGAGATTGCAAATTTAACATTTTGGTCTTCTAGAATTGATAAAAAATGCCTTCCACTCAATGAAACCCTTCTAGAACCTTAATCATATTGACTAAGCACACTTGAGTTTATTTTGGACTCTTATCGGACCTCCAAGTGAGTCACTTTGCTAATTTATTGGCTAGCCCACTTAAAGCTTTTTTGAAAGTTTACTCTAAGACTTGTGACTGTCCAACTTGGAAGAGACAAATGACCATGTAAATTCCCATCATACCCGAGTGTAGCTCCATTTGCATCATTCTCACCCTCTTGAAAATGATTTGTCCTCAAATCATCACCTATATTAAAAGGAGATAAGTCACAAACACTAAAGCTAGCACAAACTATACATTGTCATCGATGTGTTCCACCACTTGAAATGACCCATCGCCCCTCGGTAGAAGTTTAGAACACCTTTGCTCCAGGGAACACTCTTTTCTCAAGTGCAACAACTCTTGGTTCAATCTCTATATATATAGCCTTTGGCCATTAGGGTTTAAGGTAAGTAGTAAGTCCCTTCTGGTCTGAGGTTCGATTCCCCCTGAGTGTAGGGTGTGGTACTCAAATTTTTTGACGCATGAGGGATGGTCGAGGCTCGTATAATAGTCTTCGACCATTCCTTTTAAAGAATATATATATACACTCATCTGTATTTTCTAGAGAGAATGTTTGAAGTTGGAGTCCTATTAAAATGTCCAAATGCAGCCTTACACTGCAAAAGCACCACGGGAATAATTTCTAAAGACATATTGAAATGGAGTCCAATAAATTTGTTTGAAAAGGAAGTATTGCATTAAGATAGTATAGAAAGATTATTTTCTTACTTTTAAAATAGAAAGCATTGCAATAAAGCTGTTTCAAATGAGGCGTAAGACTTGCAGTCATGATTCAATAGAAATTATAACAGTTCAAATGCAATGTTCTTTTTAGCTTTATTATCTTAATTCATATTTATTTTAAGATGTATCAAACTGTTATTTTATATCAAATTATCAACTGCTTTTATCTTATCAATATTTTTTATAAAAGAACTTATTTTATATATAATATTAAATATACTATTTTATCACTTTTTTCATTACAATCATCCTCCTATATCCGTTCATGAAGGTTTTTAGTGAATTTTTTGAGTGTTAAATATTATATTTAAAGTTTGGGTAGTTAAAATATTGTATCTAATGTTTTCATTGATTTGCATGTAAAAATTCATTTCTCTTAATACACTTATAACAGTTCTAATTGTGACTGTGACACTGTTGATGGAGTGTGGAATTAAAATTGGCTATAGTTTGAGCTGAGTTTGACAAACTAATTGAGCTTGAAAATAATTTAATGAGTACCACTCATCATTCCATGAAAAAGAAAAAAAGAAAGATTCACATGCAAACCAAAATGACTCATTCTCTATGTAATTGCATATCTTAACGCCTAAAGTTCAATTTTTGCATGCATGTCACCTTATTCATGCACAACAATATGTATTTCATTTTTCAAGAGTTAAATCAATGATATTAAAAAATTTCGTAGTATAAATATAAAGCATTAAAACTTTGGTGTTAGATATACTAATATGTTGAATTCAAATATGTCTGATAGATTGTGACTAAAGAATAAAGGGTTAAATTGAGGAAAGATGATTGAGAAAAAAGTTAGGAGAGGAGAGAGAGAGATAGAGATAGACTTCCCCGTCGGAAGGAAAAGGGGTGTTCCAGGCCTCTTCGACACATCTTATTCCATAAAATTGGTTATTACAAGTGAGGAAAAACCCAAAAGTCCCTTTACATGAAAGTGACATTTTATTTATAAATGATAGGAGGTACAACAAGTAAATTACAATATTACCCTTGCTTAAAAAGGATAGTACACCATATTTTAGTCATTTATGTAGGTGTCTCCTACGGGGTGGTGTTTTTCTGTCAGGGGAGTTGTTGGGTTTTAGTGGTCTATTGGAGGAAAAAGTTTTTCGTCAGTCCTATATTGGGGGTAAAAGTGTTCCATCTAAATCCTCCGTTGAAGAAAAAGAGGGTCATCTGAGTCATCTGTTGGGGGGAAAATTCCTCCGTCGGAATCTTCCATTAGAGGTAAAGTCGGTTGTGTGCAAAAGACCTCCATCTGAATCTTCCATTGGAGGGAAAGTTGGTCGTTTGAGCCCTCTGTCGGGGGAAATGGTTCTTCGTCTGAATCCTCCGTTGGAGGTAAATTCGGCCATATGTGTCCTCAACTGGGGGGAAAGTCTTCCGCCTGAATCCTTTGTTGGAGGGAAAGGTTCTCTATTAGAGGAAAAGTCCTCCATCAGAGGAAAAGTCCTGAGCTTGGCGGAGGGTAGTCAATTCAACGGGAGCGGTCTTTCAGATTGCCTAGATATTTATCCAAGTCATTTTTTAGTTTACATATTAAGTTACACAATTTTCTTGCTCCTTGATAGAGTCAATTGCGATAAGGACAATGAAATTTATAAGTCAAATAAATCTTGAAAACATAATTTGCTAATGATACTCCCTGTTAAACGTTATTCAAGCTCGGTCCTGATATCTTTTTCTTCTTTTGTTGGATTTGCCAGTTTGGTATTTTTTTTGTCGGAGGGATTCATCAAAGGAAAAGTTTTAAGTTCGGAGAAAAGTCAGACAATGGAGGTAAAATCCTCCGCCGAAGGAAAATTTCTCCGTTTGAAGAAAAATCCTCAGTTATAGGAAAAGTTTTCTTCTTGGAGGAGGGTAGTCAATTCAACGAAGGCAGATTGCACACTGTAGATTTCAAACAGATGAGGAGCTGCTTTACTTCAGTCGAGAGGAAATGTTGGCCTAAGTCAGTGTGATTGAGCTTTGAAGTATGTTTGGCGAGGTTGATATATGGTCTACAGATCCAAAATTGGAGTGTATGCACATATCTACGAGAGAAGGGATAATTCAATTTTGTGCAAGTTTTCATGTGCTTTTTGTTGTGGGCGTCTATTTGAAAGATTTTTGCTCAGTGTTGCACATCTTCTTGTTAATGACACATTTCACGCTCACCGCACATTTTATGATGTTGAATCCAAATATGTCTGGTAGATCATGATTAAGGAATAAATGTTGACCAATTAAAAAAGATTGAGAAAAGGAAAGAGAGAAAGCGAGAGAGATAGAGAGAGAGAGAGTAAGAAGAGGAAGACTTTCTTGGGGCTCTCTAACCCATCTTATTCCATAACATTAATTATTTCATGTGAGGGAAAACCCAAAAGTCCCATTACATGAAATGACTTTCTTATTTATAGATGATAAGAGGGCCAAAACTAAATCACAATATTATACTTGCTTAGAAAGGATAGTTTATTCTTTTGTGTAAGTTATTACATGTGAGGGAAAACATGATATTTTATTATTTTGTGTAGGTGTCTCTTATGGGGTATCTCCCGTCATTCTGGTGTTTTTCTATCGAGAGGAGTCGTCGAGTTCTAGTGCCGGTCAGAGTAAAGTGTCCTTTGTATGATTCCTCTATTGGGGTAAAAGTCCTCCGTCTGAATCCTCTGTTTGAGAAAAAACCTGTCATCTGAGTCCTCCGTCAGTGAGAAAATTCCTCAGTGTGAATCCTTCGTTGAAGGCAAAGTTTGTCATCAAAGTTTGGGGGGGTAGTAATTCTCCATTAGAGGGAAAGTTGGTTATCTGAGTCCTCCGTCAGGGATCCTTCGTTGGAGGGACAGTCGGCCGTCTGAGTTCTCCATTGGGGAGAAAAGTCCTCCATCTGAATCCTTCGTTGGAAGGACAAGACCTCCGTCAGAAGGAAACATCCTTCGTCGAGGGAAAAGTCTTCCATTGAAGGTAGGGCTGCCAAAACGGCCTGTTGTTTAAGAATAGCTCGTGTTCAGCTCGTTAAGAAGCTCATATTCGGCTCGTTCGCTAAATTAACGAGCCCAACTAGAACAAAGATTTGTTTGTTCTTGTTCGACTAGTTTTGGCTCGAAATTCTACTCATCAATTATATCTATTTATCTCTCTCTCTCTCTCTCTCTCTCTCTATATATATATATTTATTTATTGATGAGCAGTATTTTAAAAAAAATTAATTGACTACAAGGCTATAAAGATTTATAATCAATTGAAAGTATTAATTAAGAAAATTGAATAAATATTATTAAATTAGAGTTAAATGATGTTTTAATAAAAACAATAATTTTTAAATATTGCCTCCAACCCTAAACATCTTATGACTATGTGATTAGGGTTGCCAAAACGACTCTTAGTTCGTGGACAACTAGTGTTCGGCTCGTTAAGCAAACGAGCCGAACACGAACACACTTTTTGAACTCGAAATATAAACGAGTCGGACACGAGCTGAGCCTAGGCTTGCTCGTGTTTGGCTTATTTGCACCTGTAGTTGAAGGTAAAAGTCCTCCGTCGGAGGAAAAGTCAATTACTTGACAGAGGGTAGTCAATTCGATCGGAGCAAACTTCAGGTTACCTCGAGTTTCATGCATACCGTTTTGAGTATACATAATACATAAGAACTGATGGGTACTTATGTAAATACCAAAAAAAAATATTTCAAAGAAGTTTCAACAATTGTATCATAAAAATAGTGAGAAATTAAACAAAAAAATAAATCTATAATCATCATAAAAAAATAAAAAAGTTTGGATTTTTTAAATTAAAAAAAAAAACTTTATTTCTTCAGCCATAAATTCTAGAAGTATTATTTATGTTAATATATTTTAAATGACCTAGTTTCTGATTTTCTACAGTGAAAATTCAAATTTGACTAGTTTGCCCAGCCAAATTTCAATCAGTGCACAAAGCAGCCAACTTAATTGCAAAACCTAGTTTATTATCTTTGAACTTTCTTTATCCTTCTATAAAATCCAGCTTGCTGATGCAGATAACACAATGAATTAAATCTTCTTCCCCAGTGCTAAGCTTATCCTCAAAGCCCTTCCTTCCAACTCCTGCAGACACAACAAACACAAATCAAACAACTACATTATTACCTATTTTTCTCTAAAATCTATTGCAAAGGGAATGAGATCAAATCAACTATATTTAGTTTATACTGCAATTCCATACATTCAACAAATCAAATGAACTCTTAAATACTGTTTTGGATTCCTCTTATTTTTGTTATACATTAACCATTAAATAAAACACATATATAAAATAAAAAAGAGCTAAAATATTTGATTTCCTACCAGTCCATTGAGGGAATCCATGGCAGCATCCATCTCTTCCTTGGTGGAGAAGCAAACAAAGCCGAAGCCACGAGATCGACCAGTTTCACCATCATAAATAACACGAGCACTGACCAAGTTACCGTAGTCCTTAAACACCTGTTTTAGAGCCTCAGAGGTTACTGACCATGAGAGATTGCCTACGAAGAGCTTGAACTTGCTCTCAAGGTATAGAGGTGTTCTAGGCTTTGCTTTATCATAGTATTTAACCCTTAGTGTTCTACCATCGTATTGCTGAAATAATGAAAAAAATTCTCATTTAGAAGTTAAACGTGAGCATGAGACATGTGACTGCATCCTCTATAGTTATGATAGTAATTGCATAAATGAAATTACTCCTTTACAATCATATGAAGTTGAAGTAGCTTATATTTCAATTCACTCAGAGTTATTTTGAACAGAATCACATGATCAAATAACCATATGAGTACATGAATGTGTTAGGTTAAAACTCAAGGCTATAATGCTAGAGGCAAGATACCCAACCACTAGGCCAAATGAACTGATCAATTATATCTGTGTAATTATCTATAGAAGATTGATACGCATGCTGCACGTAGGCACATATGAGAACAAGATGTACTCAACAAATCCATTAAGCTTGGCGATGACTGATTCACAATCAGGCATGGTACTCATGGTAACAAGTGCAATTCCTTTGCTCTTTCCTGTTTCTTTGTCGTAAAGCACCTGTGATGTTACAAAAATAACTCAGTAAAAATAGTCAAGAATGTTACCAAGTAAAACTTAAATATAGCTAGATATAAGAATTTCTTTTAATTATGACATGTTGTTATTGTAAGGCTATCATCATACTTTAAAAAATAACTTATGATAATCATCATTAAATAAAATAAAAAGTGAGATATCGCAACTTGTTTGGATGTTATGGTGTGGAAATAATATGTTATATGTTGAGTTTTTACTAAAAATTGTACTATAGGCTTTTTATTTATTTATTTTGATGAATAATAATGGTGTGCGTGAATTTAGGTATTTTTGTATGAATTGTTGCATATAGGTGTTCGTGGACTCGAAATTGTAATTCAAGTAGCCAAATAGTGATAATATATGGAAGATTTTAATTACATTATAGTGTTTTCCTACCCAAAACGTAGAACATTAGTTATGCAACTTAATGTCATTATTAGTTAGGGCCATTTAGACTCATACCACGTATTTACACATCCAACACGTAAATTTTTCTTCTTACATTTATAGCCCCAAATCTTTCATATGACACCAATAATACCACTTTAACTCTTGAAAAGTGAAATACACCTTTTTCATGCATAAATAAGGTGGCANCATGTTGTGGGTCATGTGAGTCATATTTGGTCATGTAGGACAAAGTGGAGAGCTGCAATAATGTTCATAGGTATATATGTCGGAGTTGGGACCTGCATGAGATATGATTCATGTAGTTCATATTTGGTCACGTAGGTCGTAACGAGGAGTTGTAACAACATCCGTAAACCGCAAAGATTGAAGTTGGGAGTTGCTTGAGCTATGAATTCTGTTGGTTAAATGGGGTTACGTAGGTCGTAGTGGAGAGTTGCAATAACATCCATAAGCTACAGAGGTTAGAGTGGGGAGCTGCAAGAGCTGTGAGCCACGTAGGTTGTAGTTGGTCATATAAGTCATAACAAAGAGTTATAATAACTTTCACAAGGTACAAGGATCAGAGTTGGGAGTTACACGAGTTGAGGACCACGTAGGCCATATTTGGTTATATATGTCATACTTGTGAGTTGCAACGACGTTCAAAGACCACAGAGGTCATAGTTGAGAGCTACACGAGTTGTGGACTATGTAGGTCATAATCAGTTACACGGTCCAAAGTAGTGAGCTACAACAACGTCCATAGGCCACATGGGTAGAAGTTGGGAGCCATGTGAGATGTGGACCACATAAGTAGAGTAAGGAGCTACATAAGTTGTGAGCCATGTAGATCATAGTTGGTCATAAAAGCGGTAGTGGCGAGCAGTGATAATGTTCATAAGACACGGAGGCGACAGTTGAGAGCTATATAAGTTGTAGACCATGTAGGCTATAATAGAGAATTGCAGAAGTTGTGAGTCACATAGGTCGTAGTTGGTCACATAGGCTGTAGTAAAGCCATGAAGAGAGAACTTCAAGGTTCTGAAGTCATTGTATTATGAGTACAATGATTATAAGCAGTTATTGTTGGGAGTTATCATTAGATCATTGATACAACATTATTCATGATCTCATAATGGGAGTATGTTGTTACATCGTATGCAAGGTGCGTTGCTACATCGTCTATTGGGTGTGTCATTGTGTTATTTCTGGGTTCGTTACACCATCGTCAAAGTGTCACAACATCTTCAAAGTGTATCATTGCTCCAAATTAAGAGTGTATCGTTGCTCCATCTTTGGAGTGCATCATTGCACCTTCTTCAAGGTGCATCGTTGCATCTTCTTCAAGGTGCATCGTTGCACCGTGTAAGAGGAAATGCATTACTCTATAGCGTGTTTTGTTACTCCACAACATTGTTCAATACTCTATACAGTATTTCATTTCTCTGCAACATAAATTGTGACTCCATAAATGGCTTCATTGCAATGAGCAGGGTACAACCTACCATGGTCGACAGTGGCTGGCGAGTTGTGGTCGACGATGGCCTGTAAGCGGTGGTCGAAGGTACCTAAAGAGAGGTGGTCGATTGTAGCGGGAAGCGTAAGTCGGGCCTTTAGTCCAGAACAACATTGAAATTTGATTTATTCTTATCCTTCAGGGTCATGTCCCCTCATTTTCATGATGGGAATAAGGCTATTTTTATAAACTTGAGAGTGGCATCTCCTGTAATTAAGGAATCTGAGCCACTCCATCAGACAATCATTGTGAATTTCAAGATCAGAAGACATTTTGTGAATATTTTAGTGCCTTAATGATGAGATAAATGAGTGGACTTGGGCTCGTTGGATGTGTTTCATCAAGCCGCTCTTTTTTATTATAAGCTTGTCATATTTGCAATATGTTTGACCGACCAATTAGTAACTCAAAGTTTTCAAAAGTGGTATAATGGTTTGATATATTATTTGTTTGACTACTCATATTAGATTAATTTTGGTGTCATTGTATTTGTCTCATCGAGCCGATCAGTTTGATTACAAGTTGGATGAAATCAGAGTTCTAGTTAATTTTTAATTTAAATTTGAATATTTCTTACTAAAAATGCTTCAAGATTCATGTTAACCATATCAAGATTTATGTCATTCGATGAAAATTTGTTAATGTTCTATAAATATCTTATGCAATGTTCAATTAAAAAAATGAGATATTTACACAGAAACACCCAATTCCTTTATATGTTTACACAGAAATTTTACTTTTTATATTCATAGCACCAAATCTTTTATGTCACATCAAAGATACTACTAATTTAATTTCTAAATACTGAATATATATATATATATATATATATATATATTCA
>JXCR01048964.1:3314-44308 GCA_002079205.1 Phalaenopsis hybrid cultivar | reverse complement strand
ATATATATATGAAAAGCCAACGGTGATCTGTTGGTTGAGCAGCCTCTTTGAAGTTCGTCAGTCCCCTCAGGTCACGGGTTCAAATCCCACTCTGATCAGTTTGTCGGTAGTGAAGGCGGTCGTCGAAATGTTAGACAGACGTATAATAGTCTCTGACCATTTTTTTTAATATATATAGTGTGTGTCCAAAATTCAAAGTTTAGTTATTAAATAGGTAAATACATAAGAATAGAGTGGTATGTGTGGAGGGGGAACCATCATTATCTTTGAGATGGACAAAATGACCAAATGTCTAATATTTTTTAGNTCAAAGTTTAGTTATTAAATAGGTAAATACATAAGAATAGAGTGGTATGTGTGGAGGGGGAACCATCATTATATTTGAGATGGACAAAATGACCTAATGTCTAACATTTTTTAGGGGTAGAGTAAGAAAACATTAAATTAATATTCACCTAAAAAAATTATAAATTTCATGAGAACAATTGCTCATTCTATAAATAATATGCCGGCCCATATACATTAAAAAAACAAAAACATAGAGCAAATAAATCAAAAAGCTTTATTTGAAAAAAGAGAGCCTCAATCAACCTCCCANATATATATATATATATATATATATATATATAGATATATATATATTAGTGTGTCCAAAATTCAAAGTTTAGTTATTAAATAGGTAAATACATAAGAATTGAGTGGTATGTGCGGAGGGGGAACCATCATTATCTTTGAGATGGACAAAATGACCAAATGTCTAATATTTTTTAAGGGTAGAGTAAGAAAACATTAAATTACTATTCACCTAAAAAAATTATAAATTTCATGAGAACAATTGCTCATTCTAGAAATAATATGCCGGCCCATAAATATTAAAAAAACAAAAACATAGAGCAAGTAAATCAAAAAGCTTAATTTGAAAAAAGAGAGCCTCAATCAACCTCCCTCATCAAAGAACTAAATTTAAATCAAAATATTCTGAATCAAATTTCATCAATATTGGTTTCCAGCCATTAAATTTGCCTTGAAACAACTATGCCAAATGACAAAATAATCAACTAAACCATCTGAATTCCCCTNATTTAAATCAAAATATTCTGAATCAAATTTCATCAATATTGGTTTCCAGCCATTAAATTTGCCTTGAAACAAATATGCCAAATGACAAAATAATCAACTAAACCATCTGAATTCCCCAACCAAACACAGAAAACAAATCCAAAAGCCATTATTTACCTCAATCATCTCAGGACTGGCAATCTCTTGAATAACTCCGGCCAACTGCTCCCTGTCACAATCATAGGGAAGATTCCCAACGGAAAGCTTGGCATTCTGCTGCGGCGACTGAGGTCCCTCCGTCTCAGCTTCCACCTCCTCTTGCTCCACAGCAGCCGTAATTTTCTGAAGGTTTCTTCTTTTTTGAATGCCAGCAACTGAAAGCTGATCCGTGAAGTGGCGGAGAGCCGCCGATAGAGGAAGCCGAGTGATGGGGGATTGGAGAACAGAGGCGGAGAGAGTTTGGTGTCGGTGGGATTTGGTGGCGGAGAACCGGGGGCTCACTGCTGCAGCTGTGGTGCCCATTTTTAGCCGGAGCTTGCAGTTCGTGTCTGCTTGTGGTGAGGGAGGGAGTGGGATGGGAGATCAGGGAAGAAGTTGCTTGTTGTGACGTGGGAATGCTTAGTGCCACTGGATGGTGGACTTGGGGATAAAAGAACAAATTATCTAAGATATTTTGTGGATTGCGATAACTATTTATATGTTTTAAGGTCTAAATTTTATTTTTTATATTTATACCATTCAAAATTTTCATATCACATTAAAAGATATAATTATTCTAATATTTAAAAAATGCATAATTTTTATATATGACATATGTGTATATACTTTTCTACAAATTTGACATAATCAAGTTCGATTCTCGATGCATATTGGGATTGAGAGCTTTGGATATTTAATTAAAACATTGTTTCAGTCGAGTATCAGTGAGCTCAGATCAAGTACTTAAAACATAGTAAAAAATTTTCAATTATATTTTGGTGAAATCTAATGTTCTCCAAATTTGATAATTTTATTGTCAAATTGAGCATCTCAATGAGACAAATCCAATAAGCATAAGATCGCTTAATCCGACAACGTTAAGGCGCTTAAAATCTTCATAAAATATCATCTGATCAAAGGGATCACTATAGGTCGTGTGATCTAGTGGTTTGAGTTCATGTGATATTTATGAATAATGACACTCACCAAATTTATAAATAAACTCCCACTCCTTTCATGGAGAGGAGGACATGGACTTAAGGTTGGACTTGGAGAAGGATGAAGGAGCTTCAAGTTGTACCATCTCTGAATCACCTACATCGAATTGTCACCGTCGTCAGACCACAGTTGCCCAACCACCTCCTTTGTCAACATTGGACCACTATTGAACCACCGTTGCCCAACCACCACTATCGTAACTGCCAGACCATCATCATCATCGGACCACAACTGATCGATCACTACTTTCATCACCATCAGACCACCTTGTCGGGCAGTCGCCATCACCAGGCCACCACCGTTGGTGTTGTCGGACCACGGCCATTTAGTTTTTGTTATCATCAGACCACAAATGTCCAACCGCCATCATAGTTGTTGTCGTCAGACCACTACTTACCGATCACTACCTTCATCATGAATGCACCACTCCATTGGGGCATTGTCATCATTGGACCACTGTTGCTCGACAACCATCGTTGTCTCCACCAAACTATCGTCATTAGGTTGCTACAATCGCCGGACCATCATTTCCTGTACATCACTATTGCCACCGTCAGACCATTGTTGACATTGCCATCACTTGACCACAAGTGCCCGATCACACCATCATCACCGATGGGCCAAAGCCATATGATCCTTGATGCCATCAAACCAACGTCCGACCATAGATACTCGATCGCCACCATCATTACTACTAGACCACCACCATCATGTAATTGCCAAAGTCAGACCTCCGGTTCCCGGTCATCAACATTCTTTCCGTTGGACCGCCCTCATAATATTATATTATTAACAATGCTAGCATCAAATTTTCTAGTATGAGACCACTATCGTCTACTTTCCTTCACATCAATCGAGTTTCTGCCACTTCCCTCTTAAAGAAAATCATGTTAATAAGTCCAGCTTATGTAATTTTGCTTCTAGCTATTCAAGGCCTTATAAAGTCATGTAACCTAAATCGACATAGTAGAATCATTTCAATTGGGCTAAGCTGTGTGTTTTTTACTCATTCAGGTTTTTCACATAAATTTTTTTTTTGTTCCCTCTACCATATCTTTCTTTTATGTGTGTGTGTGTGTCGTGTCTACGTATAACACTAGGACATTAATATGTCACTCTATTATCACGAATTTACAAGCATACAATAAGATGGAGTTATCTAAGGGAAAGCATTCACGTCCTTGCAAAATTTGTGTCAATCATTGAAAAGTCAATGAATGTTATGTTTTTGGTTTTTTAAACTGAACATCAGAGTAGCTAGCATGTATTATGATTTCTCCTTTCCAAATAAGTCTCTCACCAAAGATGATCCTGAGAAGAAAAGAATTGGAAGGACGAGAATATATGATGAAATATAGGCATCAACTTAAAATGAAACATGAAGAGCTTAGGTAAGGTAATCCTCGTGTGATAGGTCGAGAATATACGTCTAAAAATAGAATTAGATTGAAATACTTCGAAACAAAATAATCACGAAGTGAATGTTTAGATAAGCAACCCATAACTAGAGAACAAAAAAAAAAAAAAACATTTTTTTTTGGAGTCAAGAGCAACCTCCAAAAGGATGCATCCTATTAGTTAATTGCATCTTAAGGAATACTCAAGAATACTCTCGATAATAGATGTCCTACTTACATATAAATGATAACTAGTGAATAGATCACTGAAAGGACTGTTATCTCAAGGGAGTATCTTGATGCTATCAAAGCTCGAGCTAAACCATATTAGCAGAAAGTGTCGCCCACACTCCTAATATGACCAATGACTCATCATCGAACGAGGCACATGAAATAACTGGATCATCAAGTATGATTATCCCACTGCTTCAAGGCCTAATTGGGCCATAAGGGTGGATGGTTAATCACCGTATACCAAAGGAGCAACAAGTTTATCAACAAAATGGGTTCAACTAAATGACATCAATGAAGTCACAAAGGACAACTGTGCTCAAATGGGCTCAACAAAGAATAGTTAGAGAAATCTTACTCGAGTAGAGATACCCCAATTAGGATACCATGGAACTATCATCCCAAGCTATTAGTACCTTAAGTCTATATGGTTGTGAAGATAGTTGACCCAATCCGACCAGAGACCGCTTATCAGCAATCCATGAATTACATTATTCAAGGGAATCTCGATAGTTCAAAGGTCAAGAGAAGGAAACTCTACGTCTTATAACTCTTTGTAAGTAGAGTATGTAGAGGTAAGACTTATACCGACCGAAATAATAATGACCATTGGAGTGAAAATGAAAAGAGATGTCCAGGTACAATGCTAAAAACACTTCCACAAAAGAAATTATACCCCGTCTAGGTCAGGGAAGCCTCTAACACCCTAATCAGGTTATATAGACCCCTAAATATAAATCATATGCTTGGTCATGCAGGCTGAAAAACAATGTGACTTTTTCTCGAGACATGCAAATATGATACAATTTTCTATCAAGCCCGAATGTGGAGGCTCTATTAGTATGAGTTAGATGATGTTCATGCCATGCAAATTATTTTAAAACCAACTCAAAGGTCTTGTAGAAAAGTAAAGTTCTGATTTTAAATAGTTGAAGATGTACCATTTCTTACCTTTTTTTTGTTTACTTTGAAAGATCCAATACATTAGTCGCTGGCAAGTTATGCCAATATTTTTGTAATCAAAGTACATGCACTCGTAGCAATGAATCTTGATACTTGTGATGAAATTGATCTCGTCCTCATCTATTCCATGCGCCGTCCTCATCTATTCCATGCGCTGCTTAGAGTTCTGGCCACCGTTGATCATATGCACGCAAGCCAACAAAGGATTGTTTCCTTCTGTCTTCCGATGCCGCTGCTGAACTTTGCTATTGCTTCATAAATATGTTTACCTTGAAGGGTTCTACAAATTAAAAAAAATATATATAGAAGAAAGACCAGGAGGGGAAGGGAAACATTGTGAAAATTATGAATAGGGCGTAGGAAAAATTATTCCATACGGACGGACACTTCATGCATCTTGCATGTGCATGCGGTGTCCGATCCTGACCGTAAATCAGGTGATCTACGATCAAGATATATTTTGGTGGGCCCCACCTAATTTTTTTTTATAAAAAAACTGAAATATATCCTGACCGTAGATCACCGTGATCTACGGTCAGGATCGAACACAGCATGCAGAAATGCATGCGATGTCCGTATGAAATAATTTCTCAGAGAGCGTAGGGTGCCAAAATTATAGAAAAGTATGTAAGTTCTAAGAAGAATGAGGCATTTTTGGGTGCAGCTACTTGTGCAACGAAAAGTAAGAATGAGTGTATTTATTTACTTATTAAGGCTACACTCGGGCTACAAAGACTCGAGGTAACTATTCTTAAATCGGGCATTTAGTTATTCATGCCATACAATTCTTATATATTTATATATTCAATAATTAAATTTTTATATTTACATTTCTAATATTCTAATTTAGGACGAAAAAAAAAATCAAACTTTTGCCAAACTATTCATGAATGGCCTGAGTAAGAAATTGCTCACATTTGTTTGATTAATCCAACAAACTTGATAATTTTTATATAAACCTAATTGTTTAATGAACAAATTTGATCAACACTATGCTAAAATTATTTATAATAACTAATGATAACATTTAAAAATTATGAAGTAGTTAAAAAACTAGATGATAATGTAATCTGAAGTTCAAGAAAAGCTTCCATATAAGTTTAAAAATAAGCTTTATTTGGGGCAGCATATTTGGTGCGTTGGCGTTTTGAAAACGCACCTCGTCTGTTTGGGTGAACTTTGTTTTGACAGCTTATGCGTTTTGAAAATGCTAAAAATAGCGTTTTCACAAAGCACCTATCTAAGTGCGGTGACAGGTTTCTGACAGCGGTCTGACTTTTCTAAAAAAATAAAAATCTGTAATAGTCACCGCACCTAACTTATCAGCAAATTATCTAATAAGCTGCAGCTACCCTCAAACAGACCCTAAATCACTAATTAATAACATATATAACTAACAAAAAATAATAAGTGAGAATAATTACATTATTATATTCTAAATATTTCTATTTACAAAATCTAACATATTTTTAAATTATTGAACTGAGTGCCAAAATCAAATTAATGAAAATTTGATAAAATGAAAAATATGGGTTGGGATTGTACGACACACTTTTGATATTGGAGTAAGAATTTTAAAAATGGATGAAAACCAATGTGAGAATTGTAAATAACTAGGGGTGTAAACGCTCATTTATATTTTGAGCTCAAAAAGTATGTTCATGTTCAACTCGTTTGCTTAGCGAGCCGAACATGAGCCGTTCACTAACAAAGAGTTGCGGCGTGGTGTCCGATCCGGACCGTAAATCACCTGATTTACGGTCCTGATATATTTCGGTGGGCCCCACATGAAATTTTTTATTTTTTCTTTTTAAAAATAGAAATAATCCTGACCGTAGATCACCGTGATCTACGGCCAGGATCGGACACCGCATGCAGAGATGCATGCGGTGTCCGTACGCAATAATTCCTCCATTTTGACAACCCTAATAACGTAGCCATTATATGTTAAGAATTGGGGCATAATTTAAAACATCATTTGAATTTAAATTAGGGCAAGATTTAAAACATCATTCGAATCTAATTTAATAATTTTTATTATATTTTCTTTATTAATACTTTTAATTGATTATAAATCTTTGTAGCTTTGTAGTCAACTAAATTTTTAAAAAGACCACTCATCAAAGATATATATATATATATATAATAGATTAGTAGTATTTCGAGTCAAAACGAGCTAAACACGAACGAACAAATAGACACACAAGTTTCTTAACGAGCCCAACACGAGCTGTTCGCGAGCAACAAGCCATTTTGACAGCCCTATAAATAACAATGTTTCCAGTTTCCGGTGCTAAGTTAATTGGTATAGTAATTAAAGATAAAATGTAACTGACATAATTAAATTAAATTTTTTAAAAGCCTAAAGTTTCGCTACTAGACAGTCCCGCAGCTCATTTTGGTTACGGCGAGTTTTGTTCAGCAAACCCTAATTTTAGATTAAGCCCAAACAACGCCAGTCACCTGCCCCGAATCCCTCATGGTGCGTTTGTCTCAGAGTTTTGAACCACGGTCGGTTCAAAATCGCGTTTAGAATCTGTTTGGATGTAGCTTTTCGGCGCTTTCGTTCGCATAAGACGTTCCGCGGTTTACTAGTAAAGCGATCGCGAATACAATTCCATGTCCGCTTAGTTCGCGTCATTTTCTTGCGCGGTTGCCTTCGCCTGAAGTCGTCTGCCCTAGCGATCCGATCATCCTCTGGATCCCGTCGATTCTTTCCCGAAGCGAGAGCTTCGCTGAGCCGAACGATAAGTCCTCGCATCCTCTCTGATACAGCCACGAGGGATCTTCGCATCCTCTTCTTTCCCAAAGCGAGAGCTTCTTCCATCTACGCGTTCACACCTTCCTCCATCCTAAAGGCAAGGGTTTTCTCAATTATTATTTTTTATGTTTTTGTTGATGATTTTTTTCCCCTGATTTAACCCATTGTATTATCCGTTTTGCTCAGTTGTTGATTTTAGCTAATTATGGGAATAAATCGAGAATTCTAAGATCTGGGGAAGATAACTGTTATCATGCTTTGCTTTTTGATTTTAATGGTAGTTTTTGTCTAAAATCTTTAGGATTTGATTTGTTGGTTTAGAGTAAAGAATGCCTTTGATATACTGTTGCAAGAAATATTTCAGACAAGATCTAGCTTAAATTTGGCCAAATAGTATTTTGGGGGGATTTAAAATCCTGTTATTTCAACAAATCCCATTTCAGCTGGTTGTTGATTGAATTCAACATTTGTTTAATGCCATCATTCTCTAGCTTTAATAGATTTTAGGATTTCTCCACTTTTTTAAATCATAGATCGTAAAACATATGGTTAAAAAATGTATTTGGATAGTGCATTCTAATGCTAGCTGGATAAGTTTATTTCAAAAAAATTTATATAATTAGGAAGAACAGATGTCAGCAAAATACTCATTTTTTATTGATAATCNGACCACTATTGAACCACCGTTGCCCAACCACCACTATCGTAACTGCCAGACCATCATCATCATCGGACCACAGCTGATCGATCACTACTTTCGTCACCATCAGACCACCTTGTCGGGCAGTCACCATCACCATGCCACCACCGTTGGTGTTGTCGGACCACGACCATTTAGTTTTTGTTATCATCAGACCACAAATGTCCAACCGCCATCATAGTTGTTGCCGTCAGACCACTACTTACCGATCACTACCTTCATCACGAATGCACCACTCCATTGGGGCATTGTCATCATTGGACCACTGTTGCTCGGCAACCATCGTTGTCTCCACCAAACTATCGTCATTAGGTTGCTACAATCGCCGTACCATTATTTCCTGTACATCACTATTGCCACCGTCAGACCATTGTTGACATTGCCATCACTTGACCACAAGTGCCCGATCACACCATCATCACTGATGGGCCAAAGCCATCTGATCATTGATGTCATGAAACCAACGTCCGACCATAGCTACTTGACTGCCACCATCATTACTACTAGACCACCACCATCATATAATTGCCAAAGTCAGACCTCCGGTTCCCGATCATCAACGTTCTTTCCGTTGGACCGCCCTCATAATATTATATTATTAACAATGCTAACATCAAATTTTCTAGTATGAGACCTCTATCGTCTACTTTCCTTCACATCAATCGAGTTTCTGCCACTTCCCTCTTAAGGAAAGTCATGTTAATAAGTCCAGCTTATGTAATTTTGCTTCTAGCTATTCAAGGCCTTATAAAGTCATGTAACCTAAATTGACATAGTATAATCATTTCAATTAGGCTAGGCTGTGTGTTTTTTACTCATTCAGGTTTTTCACATAATTTTTTTCTGTTCCCTCTACCATATCTTTCTTTTATGTCTGTGTGTGTGTCGTGTCTTCGTACAACACTAGGACATTAATATGTCACTCTATTATCACGAATTTACAAGCATACAATAAGATGGAGTTATCTAAGGGAAAGCATTCACGTCCTTGCAAAATTTGTCAATCATTGAAAAGTCGATGAATGTTATGTTTTTGGTTTTTTAAACTGAACATCAGAGTAGCTAGCATGTATATTTATATGTCGTCATATTATGATTTCTCCTTTCCAAATAAGTCTCTCTCCAAAGATGATCCTGAGAAGAAAAGAATTGGAAAGACGAGAATATACGATGAAATATAGGCATCAACTTAAAATGAAACATGAAGAGCTTATGTAAGGTAATCCTCGTGTGATATGTCGAGAATATACGTCTAAAAATAGAATTAGATTGAAATACTTTGAAACAAAATAATCAAGAAGTGAATCTTTAGATAAGCAACCGATAACTAGAAAACTAAAAAAAACATTTTTTTCTGGAGTCAAGAGCAACCTCCAAAGGGATGTATCATATTAGTTAATTACATCTTAAGGAATACTCAAGAATACTCTCGATAATAGATGTCCTACTTACATATAAATGATAACTAGTGAATAGATCACTGAAAGGACAATTATCTCAAGGGAGTATCTTGATGCTATCAAAGCTCGAGCTAAACCATATTAGCAGAAAGTGTCGCCCACAATCCTAATATGACCAATGACTCATCATCGAACGAGGCACATGAAATAACTGGATCATCAAGTATGATTATCCCACTGCTTCAAGGCCTAATTGGGCCATAAGGGTGGATGGTTAATCACCGTATACCAAAGGAGCAACAAGTTTATCAACAAAATGGGTTCAACTAAATGACATCAATGAAGTCACAAAGGACAACTGTGCTCAAATGGGCTCAACAAAGAATAGTTAGAGAAATCTTACTCGAGTAGAGATACCCCAATTAGGATACCATGGAACTATCATCCCAAGCTATTAGTACCTTAAGTCTATATGGTTGTGAAGATAGTTGACCCAATCCGACCAGAGACCGCTTATCAGCAATCCATGAATTACATTATTCAAGGGAATCTCGATAGTTCAAAGGTCAAGAGAAGGAAACTCTACGTCTTATAACTCTTTGTAAGTAGAGTATGTAGAGGTAAGACTTATACCGACCGAAATAATAATGACCATTGGAGTGAAAATGAAAAGAGATGTCCAGGTACAATGCTAAAAACACTTCCACAAAAGAAATTATACCCCGTCTAGGTCAGGGAAGCCTCTAACACCCTAATCAGGTTATATAGACCCCTAAATATAAATCATATGCTTGGTCATGCAGGCTGAAAAACAATGTGACTTTTTCTCGAGACATGCAAATATGATACAATTTTCTATCAAGCCCGAATGTGGAGGCTCTATTAGTATGAGTTAGATGATGTTCATGCCATGCAAATTATTTTAAAACCAACTCAAAGGTCTTGTAGAAAAGTAAAGTTCTGATTTTAAATAGTTGAAGATGTACCATTTCTTACCTTTTTTTTGTTTACTTTGAAAGATCCAATACATTAGTCGCTGGCAAGTTATGCCAATATTTTTGTAATCAAAGTACATGCACTCGTAGCAATGAATCTTGATACTTGTGATGAAATTGATCTCGTCCTCATCTATTCCATGCGCCGTCCTCATCTATTCCATGCGCTGCTTAGAGTTCTGGCCACCGTTGATCATATGCACGCAAGCCAACAAAGGATTGTTTCCTTCTGTCTTCCGATGCCGCTGCTGAACTTTGCTATTGCTTCATAAATATGTTTACCTTGAAGGGTTCTACAAATTAAAAAAAATATATATAGAAGAAAGACCAGGAGGGGAAGGGAAACATTGTGAAAATTATGAATAGGGCGTAGGAAAAATTATTCCATACGGACGGACACTTCATGCATCTTGCATGTGCATGCGGTGTCCGATCCTGACCGTAAATCAGGTGATCTACGATCAAGATATATTTTGGTGGGCCCCACCTAATTTTTTTTTATAAAAAAACTGAAATATATCCTGACCGTAGATCACCGTGATCTACGGTCAGGATCGAACACAGCATGCAGAAATGCATGCGATGTCCGTATGAAATAATTTCTCAGAGAGCGTAGGGTGCCAAAATTATAGAAAAGTATGTAAGTTCTAAGAAGAATNCCCACTGCTTCAAGGCCTAATTGGGCCATAAGGGTGGATGGTTAATCACCGTATACCAAAGGAGCAACAAGTCTATCAACAAAATAGGTTCAACTAAATGACATCAATGAAGTCACAACGAACAACTGTGCTCAAATGAGCTCAACAAAGAATAGTTAGAGAAATCTTATTCGAGTAGAGATACACCAGTTAGAATACCATAGAACTATCATCCCAAGCTATTAGGACCTCAAGTCTATATGATTGTGAAGATAGTTGACCCAACCCGACCAAAGACCCCTTGTTAGCAATCCATGAATTACATTATTCAAGGGAATCTCGGTAGTTCAAAGGTCAAGAGATAGAAACTCTACGTCTTATAACCCTCTGTAAGTAGAGTATGTAGAGGCAAGACTTATACCCGCCGAAATAATAATGACCATTGGAGTGAAAAGGAAAAGAGATGTCAAGGTACAATGCTGAAAACACTTCCACAAAAGAAATTATACCTCGTCTAGGTCAGGGAAGCCTCTAACATCCTAATCATATTATATAGACCCCTAAATATAAATCATATGCTTGGTCATGCAAGCTGAAAAAACAATGTGACTTCTTCTAGGGACATGCAAATATGATACAATTTTCTATCAAGCCCGAATGTGGAGGCTCTATTAGTACGAGTTGGGTGATGTACATGCCATGCAAATTATTTTAAACCCAACTCAAATGTCATGTAAAAAAGTAAAGTGCTCGTTTTAAATAGTTGAAGATGTATCATTTTTGACCATTTTTTGTTTACTTTGAAAGATCCAATACATTAGTCGCTGGCAAGTTATGCCAATATTTTTGTAATCAAAGTACATGCACTCATAGCAATGAATCTTGATATTTGTGATGAAATTGACCTCGTCCTCATCTATTCCATGCGCCGTCCTCATCTATTCCATGCACTGCTTAGAGTTCTGGCCACCGTTGGTTATATGCACGCAAGCCAACAAGGATTGTTTCCTTTTGTCTTCCGATGCCGCTGTTGAACTTTGCTATTGCTTCATACATATGTTTACCTTGAAGGGTTCTACAAATTTAAAAAAATATACAGAAGAAAGACCAGGAGGGGAAGGGAAACATTGTGAAAATTATGAATAGGGCGTACGAAAAATTATTCCATACGGACGGACACTGGTATGCGGTGTCCGATCCTGACCGTAAATCAGGTGATCTACGGTCAAGATGTATTTTGGTGGACCCCATCTAAAATTTTTTTTTAAAAAAAACTAAAATATATCATGACTGTAGATCACCGTGATCTACGGTCAGGATTGAACACCGCATGCAGTATGCAATAATTTCTCAGGGCGTAGGGCGCCAAAATTATAGGAAAGTATGTAAGTTCTAAGAAGAACGAGGCATTTTTGGGTGCAGCTACTTGTGCAACGAAAAGTAAGAATGAGTGTATTTATTTACTTATTAAGGCTACACTCGGGCTACAAAGACTCGAGGTAACTATTCTTAAATCGGGCATTTAGTTATTCATGCCATACAATTCTTATATATTTATATATTCAATAATTAAATTTTTATATTTACATATCTAATATTCTAATTTAGGACGAAAAAAAAATCAAACATTTGCCAAACTATTCATGAATGGCCTGAGTAAGAAATTGCTCACATTTGTTTGATTAATCCAACAAACTTGATAATTTTTATATAAACCTAATTGTTTAATGAACAAATTTGATCAACACTATGCTAAAATTATTTATAATAACTAATGATAACATTTAAAAATTATGAAGTAGTTAAAAAACTAGATGATAATGTAATCTGAAGTTCAAGAAAAGCTTCCATATAAGTTTAAAAATAAGCTTTATTTGGGGCAGCATATTTGGTGCGTTGGCGTTTTGAAAACGCACCTCGTCTGTTTGGGTGAACTTTGTTTTGACAGCTTATGCGTTTTGAAAATGCTAAAAATAGCGTTTTCACAAAGCACCTATCTAAGTGCGGTGACAGGTTTCTGACAGCGGTCTGACTTTTCTAAAAAAATAAAAATCTGTAATAGTCACCGCACCTAACTTATCAGCAAATTATCTAATAAGCTGCAGCTACCCTCAAACAGACCCTAAATCACTAATTAATAACATATATAACTAACAAAAAATAATAAGTGAGAATAATTACATTATTATATTCTAAATATTTCTATTTACAAAATCTAACATATTTTTAAATTATTGAACTGAGTGCCAAAATCAAATTAATGAAAATTTGATAAAATGAAAAATATGGGTTGGGATTGTACGACACACTTTTGATATTGGAGTAAGAATTTTAAAAATGGATGAAAACCAATGTGAGAATTGTAAATAACTAGGGGTGTAAACGCTCATTTATATTTTGAGCTCAAAAAGTATGTTCATGTTCAACTCGTTTGCTTAGCGAGCCGAACATGAGCCGTTCACTAACAAAGAGTTGCGGCGTGGTGTCCGATCCGGACCGTAAATCACCTGATTTACGGTCCTGATATATTTCGGTGGGCCCCACATGAAATTTTTTATTTTTTCTTTTTAAAAATGAAAATAATCCTGACCGTAGATCACCGTGATCTACGGCCAGGATCGGACACCGCATGCAGAGATGCATGCGGTGTCCGTACGCAATAATTCCTCCATTTTGACAACCCTAATAACGTAGCCATTATATGTTAAGAATTGGGGCATAATTTAAAACATCATTTGAATTTAAATTAGGGCAAGATTTAAAACATCATTCNTTTATCACTCATTTATTAATCCATATATATATATATATATATATATATAATTGATTAGTAGTATTTCGAGTCAAAATAAGCTGAACACGAACGAACAAATATGCACACAAGCTTCTTAACGAGCCCAACACGAGCTGTTAGCGAGCAACGAGCTATTTTGACAGCCCTATAAATAACAATATTTCCAGTTTCCGGTGCTACGTTAATTGGTATAGTAATTAAAGATAAAATGTAACTGATATAATTAAATTAATTTTTTTAAAAGCCTGAAGTTTCGCTACTAGACCGTCCCGCAGCTCATTTTGCTTACTGCGAGTTTTGTTCAGCAAACCCTAATTTTAGATTAAGCCCAAACAACGCCAGCCACCTGCCCCGAATCGCTCATGGTGCGTTTGTCTCAGAGTTTTGAACCACGTTCGGTTCAAAATCGCGTTTATAATCCNACTAAATTTTTAAAAAGACCACTCATCAAAGATATATATATATATATATAATAGATTAGTAGTATTTCGAGTCAAAACGAGCTAAACACGAACGAACAAATAGACACACAAGTTTCTTAACGAGCCCAACACGAGCTGTTCGCGAGCAACAAGCCATTTTGACAGCCCTATAAATAACAATGTTTCCAGTTTCCGGTGCTAAGTTAATTGGTATAGTAATTAAAGATAAAATGTAACTGACATAATTAAATTAAATTTTTTAAAAGCCTAAAGTTTCGCTACTAGACAGTCCCGCAGCTCATTTTGGTTACGGCGAGTTTTGTTCAGCAAACCCTAATTTTAGATTAAGCCCAAACAACGCCAGTCACCTGCCCCGAATCCCTCATGGTGCGTTTGTCTCAGAGTTTTGAACCACGGTCGGTTCAAAATCGCGTTTAGAATCTGTTTGGATGTAGCTTTTCGGCGCTTTCGTTCGCATAAGACGTTCCGCGGTTTACTAGTAAAGCGATCGCGAATACAATTCCATGTCCGCTTAGTTCGCGTCATTTTCTTGCGCGGTTGCCTTCGCCTGAAGTCGTCTGCCCTAGCGATCCGATCATCCTCTGGATCCCGTCGATTCTTTCCCGAAGCGAGAGCTTCGCTGAGCCGAACGATAAGTCCTCGCATCCTCTCTGATACAGCCACGAGGGATCTTCGCATCCTCTTCTTTCCCAAAGCGAGAGCTTCTTCCATCTACGCGTTCACACCTTCCTCCATCCTAAAGGTAAGGGTTTTCTCAATTATTATTTTTTATGTTTTTGTTGATGATTTTTTTCCCCTGATTTAACCCATTGTATTATCCGTTTTGCTCAGTTGTTGATTTTAGCTAATTATGGGAATAAATCGAGAATTCTAAGATCTGGGGAAGATAACTGTTATCATGCTTTGCTTTTTGATTTTAATGGTAGTTTTTGTCTAAAATCTTTAGGATTTGATTTGTTGGTTTAGAGTAAAGAATGCCTTTGATATACTGTTGCAAGAAATATTTCAGACAAGATGNCGTTTGAGGTGGCGCTGCGGTACCACAACGCAATTTTGTCTGTTTGTGTAAATTGCGTTTTGACAGCTTTTTCAAAAAGTTGCCGTTGAAATCTACATTTTCCCATCGGTCTTGGCTAGGTGCGGTGACAGCTTTCTAGATGTGGTCTAAATTTTTTTTTAAAAAAAATTGTAATGGCCTCTGCAACCTTTTTAACATCAGATTATTTTTCAGCAACTTCACAATAAATTTTTAATAAGCTGTAGTTGCCCCAAACAAACCCTAAATTTTGAAAATCATTTAACATAATAGAGGTTAAATCCAATTAAATCTCGATAAATTGGTTTACTAATTATTTTAGGATTTAAATATGTTAGCTCAACTAGAATTTTATTAATATTTCTTGATAGTTAATTTAAAACATGTAATCTGATTGCCTACAATCATAATCAGCATAAATAATGTTTAAAATAATTATTAAATGGTAAATTATTTAAAAATTTAAATATAAAAACTTCTATGTTGTCATTAAATCACAATTTTGCAAATAATATATATATATATTTTAAATTAATAATAATTATTAAGGCTAATTAATTTAAAAATATCATCATTAATTTGAAATTAATGAAGATTTTGATGCAAAGGAATAAAAATAATAATTAAAAAACTAAAATGAATAATTAGATGATTGACTTTAAGATACTGGATTCAAATGATGTATCAAAAGGTAATTACAATTTAGAGTTTTAAAAGAAAGCTGTTCACTTATGACAAAAATTCAAAAAGTAGATAATGGCATTTTCGTAGTTTTTTAAAAAACTAGATAATGAAATTCTCATGGTTTTTTTCAGAAACTATGTAATCGATGCAATTGAATTTTTTAGCATTGGCCATTTTTTTTCTGTTGTAAAGTGGCTTTGGAATTGTAAAATGGGTTGTCGTAATCAAAGTGACGAATACAATCTCACTAACTTGCTTTGTGGTGAAGAGGCATAATCAAAGTCCTTGTCGAGTTCTTCCTCTTCACCTGTTATATCTTATTGAACATATTTTTTTATTCTTCATAGAAATCTATCATAAAAGAGAAAACCACAGTCCTATACACAACTGCTCGCCTATGCAAAGCATGCAAGAAAGTTGTTTCTCTCCCATCTTTCATACTCGTCAGTTTGTTAAATTTATTAATCCACTAGACTCATAAATATAGTAAATCCAAAATTAAGGCCGAAATTGAAGTAAAGTGAAAATTGAAAATCTCTAAGATTTATGTTGNCCACAGTCCTATACACAACTGCTCGCCTATGCAAAGCATGCAAGAAAGTTGTTTCTCTCCCATCTTTCATACTCGTCAGTTTGTTAAATTTATTAATCCACTAGACTCATAAATATAGTAAATCCAAAATTAAGGCTGAAATTGAAGTAAATTGAAATTTGAAAATCTCTAAGATTTATGTTTTCATTTTTGACCATTTGACAGGATTAATGATAAAATTTGGCTACCAAATGGCCTCTAAAAAACAATATAAAAATAAAATTATATGTTTGAGAGTAAGTGAATGCGCTGCTAATACTGAAGGAAAAAATGAAACTGATAACATTAAATAAACATTCATATAATTTGTCATTTAGAACTTGCTGTCAGAATGCCAAGTAGGGAATTACAAAATCAAGTGAAAGCAAATATGAAATGCAGGAAGGCTCAGTGCAGTACAAGACTTCACAACCAGAAGCCATCCCTGTGCACCAAGATCTTGGTACAGTCAGATACAAACCTTACAATTATTTAGATACACTCCTTTACACTGATGCTGCAGGAAAAACAAGGTGCTTAATGCGGTTATCAATTGGATCAACTATCTCAAGGGTCCAAATATCTGAACTATCACCGACATACACATGCAAAAATGGTTGTAGCTGAGAAAAAAAAAAGAAATATTTAAGTAGCAAAAATTGCTTCCTCTGAATCATGTCATCATGAATGGCCGATCTGATAATATTTCCAATTTAAAAATTGATGACTAAGAACTAGACTGATTACAGGAAGAAAACATTTTGATACATTAGCATACCAGCATGNCTGATAATATTTCCAATTTAAAAATTGATGACTAAAGAACTAGACTGATTACAGGAAGAAAACATTTTGATAGATTAGCATACCAGCATGTTACCTATTTAGAATCCATATTAAAATAAATAAAATTAAAATTACCTCAAAATCCAAGAGATGGTGTTTGATTGGAGCAATTCAGTGATGAGTTAAGCTTCTTTGTCTGACAAAAATACAGCAGAATTAGTTTCCAAATAACTCTTAAATAACATAGAAAATGGGTCTTCTTCCATTAGAATGGAAGACTTTCTCGAGTTTCAATTATAAAAGGATGAGTTTCAGTGGATTTGAATGAAGTTCAAGGTAGAATTGAGAAAATTGGAAGCAGATACGAGATAATTCAAAATGTGAAGAAAAACCAATGGCGTCATAACTGCCATAATTTGGCAAGCGTCAGCTTTGGAATGGGTTGAGCAAACAAGTCATTTTGACACCATGGACCAAAGAAAGTTGAACCGGCTGAGACAGCCATTTATAGATTGCCATAATTTGGCTAGCGTCAGCTTTGGAATGGGTTGAGCAAGCAAGTTGTTTTGACACTTTGAACCAGAACAAGTTGAACCAGCTGACCACAGCCATTTATAGACCTGGGAGTTGAATCCCACATGTGCGTTGAGTTAAGATTGGACTTGGGAGTCAGGACTGAATTCAATCGCGTGCGAAGCTGAACACAAAGCATTGTTTTCCAGTTATAATAAGCGACACACATTAGCTTTTATTGCGGACTGATTAAGCTTCAGCATAAGACCTGCAACAAACTTGTGTCAATAAGATATTTAAATTTAGTCACAAGTCCATATAGTGTAATGTAAAATACATGCGGACTAATTTAGTTCATAATTTNAGGCTCAGTGCAGTACAAGACTTCACAACCAGAAGCCATCCCTGTGCACCAAGATCTTGGTACAGTCAGATATAAACCTTACAATTATTTAGCTACACTCCTTTACACTGATGCTGCAGGAAAAACAAGGTGCTTAATGTGGTTATCTATTGGATCAACTATCTCAAGGGTCCAAATATCTGAACTATCACCGACATACACATGCAAAAATGGTTGTAGCTGAGAAAAAAAAAAGAAATATTTAAGTAGCAAAAATTGCTACCTCTGAATCAANCTGTGGTGCCCATTTTTAGCCGGAGCTTGCAGTTCGTGTCTGCTTGTGGTGAGGGAGGGAGTGGGATGGGAGGTCAGGAAAGAAGTTGCTTGTTGTGACGTGGGAATGCCTAGTGCCACAGGATGGTGGACTTGGGGATAAAAGAACAAATTATCTAAGCTGCGATAACTATTTATATGTTTAAGGTCTAAATTTTATTTTTTATATTTATATCATTCAAAATTTTCATATCACATTAAAAGATATAATTATTCTAATATTTAAAAAATACAACATCTTTATACATGACATGTGTATGATACTTTTCTATAAATTTGACATAATCAAGTTCATATTGGGTTGAGAGCTTTGGATATTTAATTAAAACATTGTTTCAGTCGAGTATCAGTGAGCTCAGATCAAGTACTTAAAACATAGTAAAAAGTTTTCAATTATATTTTGGTGAAATCTAATGTTCTCCAAATTTGATAATTTTATTGTCAAATCAAGCATCTCAATGAGACAAATCCAGTAAGCATAAGATCGCTTAATTCCGACAACGTTAAGACGCTTAAAATCTTCATAAAATATCATATGATCAAAGGGATCGCTATAGGTCGTGCGATCTAGTGGTTTGAATTCATGTGATATTTATGAATAATGACACTCATCAAATCTATAAATATACTCCCACTCCTTTCATGGAAATGAGGACATAAACTTAGGGTTGGACTTGGAGAAGGATGAAGGAGCTTCAAGCTGTACCATCTCTGAATCACCTACATCGAATTATCACTGTTGTCAGACCACAGTTGCCAGCCACCTCCTTTGTCAACATTGGACCACTATCGAATCACCGTTGCCCAACCACCACCATCGTCAATGCCAGACCATCATCATCGTCGGACCGCAACTGATCAAACACTACTTTCATCACCATCAGACCACCTTGTTGGATAGTCTCCATCCCCAGTCCACCACCGTTGGTGTTGTCGAACCACTACCATTTAGTTTTTGTTATCATCAAACCACAAATGTCCAACCGCCATCATAGTTGTTGTCGTCGCACCACTACTTACCGATCACTACCTTCATCACAAATGCACCACCCCATTGGGGCATTTTCATCATTGGACCACCATTGCTCGGCAACCAACATTGTCTCCACCAAACTATTGTCATTAGGTTGCTACCATCACCAGGCCATCATTTCCTAGACATCACTATTGCCACCGTCGGACTATTGTTGTCATTGCCATCACTTGACCACAAGTGCCCGATCACACCATCATCACCGATGGGCCAAAGCCATCTAATCATTGTTGTCATCAAACCAACGTCCGATCATAACTACTCGACCGCCACCATCATTACTACTTGACCACCACCATTGGGTAATTGCCAAAGTCAGACCTCCGCTTCCCGGTCATCACCGTTCTTTCCGTTGGACCACCCTCATAATATTATGTTATTAACAATGCTAGCATCAGATTTTCTAGTATGCAACCTCTATCGTCTACTTTTCTTCACAGCAATCGAGTTTCTGCCACTTCCCCAACATATTTAGTATCCTCTTAAAGAAAATCATGTAGATAAATTCAGCTTATGTAATTTTGCTTCTAGCTATTCAAGGCCTTATAAAGTCATGTAACCTAAATCGACATAGTAGAATCATTTCAATTGGGCTAGGCTGTGTGTTTTTTACTCATTCAGGTTTTTCACATAAAATTTTTTTTTGTTCCCTCTACCATATCTTTCTTTTATGTGTGCGTGTGTGTGTCGTGTCTACATACAACAATCTACATACAACAGTAGGACATTAATATATCACTCTATTATCACAAATTTACAAGCATACAATAAGATGGAGTTATCTATGGGAAAACATTCACGTCCTTGCAAAATTTGTGTCAATCATTGAAAAGCCAATGAATGTTATGTTTTTGGTTTTTTAAACTGAACATTAGAGTAGCTATCATGTATATTTATATCTCGTCATATTATGATTTCTTATTTCCAAATAAGTCTCTCTCCAAAGATGATCCTGAGAAGAAAAGAATTGGAAAGACGAGAATATATGATGAAAAATAAGCATCAAATTAAAATGAAACATGAAGAGTTTAAGTAAGGTAATCCTCGTGTGATAGCTTAAGAGTATACGTCTAAAAATAGAATTAGATTGAAATACTTCGAAACAAAATAATCACGAAGTGAATCCTTACATAAGCAAACCATTAATTTTTTTAAAATATATTTTTAAATTTTTAATTTTAATTGGTTGATTTTCAAAAAAAATTTGTTTTATTGTTTATTTGCTCATTTGTGATTATTTTTCATTTATGTTTTATTTATTGTTCAAGATTTGTTGCTTCGTTCTTTGTTCATTGAAATTTTGAACCAACGCATGGTTCGTGGCTTTCATCCATCGCACAAAAAGGCAACTGACAAAGAGGCACAATTTGAGAGAAATTTTCATTAATTTGCTCTGAATGAGAAGTCATAAATCAGACATAGGCTAATGCCTCAAAAAGTACATTATGTAATCCATGTTGAAATACATTGAGAATCATCTCATGCTATGAGTACATCATAGACGAAACAAAATAATCATGAAGTCAAGAGCAACCTCCAAAAGGATGTATCCTATTAGTTAATTACATCTTAAGGAATACTCAAGGATACTCTCGATAATAGATGTCCTACTTACATATAAATGATAACTAGTGAATAGATCACTGAAAGAACGATTATCTTAAGGAAGCATCTTGTGCTTTCAAAGCTCGAGGTAAACCATATTAACAGAAAATGTCACCCACAATCCTAATATGACCAATGACTCATCATCGAACGAGGCACATGAAATAACTGGGTCATCAAGTATGATTATCCCACTGCTTCAAGGCCTAATTGGGCTATAAGGGTGGATATTTAATCACCGTATACCAAAGGAGCAACAAGTCTATCAACAAAATGGGTTCAACTAAATGACATCAATGAAGTGACAAAGGACAAATGTGCTCAAATGGGCTCAACAAAGAATAGTAAGAGAAATCTTACTCGAGTAGAGATTCACCGTTTAGGATATCATGAAACTATCATCCCAAACTATTAGGACCTTAAGTCTATATGGTTGTGAAGATAGTTGACCCAACCCGACTATAGACCCCTTGTTAGCAATCCATGAATTACATTATTCAAGGGAATCTCTGTAGTTAAAAGGTCAAGAGAAGGAAACTCTACGTCTTATAACTCTTTGTAATTAGAGTATGTAGAGGTAAGACTTATACCCGCCGAAATAATAATGACCATTGGAGTGAAAAGGAAATGAGATGTCAAGGTGCAATGCTGAAAACACTTCCACAAAAGAAATTATACCTCGTCTAAGTCAGGGAAGCCTCTAACAACCTAATCATATTAGATAGACCCCTAAATATAAATCATACGCTTGGTCATGCAAGCTGAAAAAGCAATGCGACTTCTTCTCTGGACATACAAATATGATACAATTTTCTATCAAAATGTGAAGACTCTATTAGTATGAGTTGGGTGATGTACATGCCATGCAAACTATTTTAAACCCAACTCAAATGTAAGTGCTGGTGTTAAATAGTTGAAGATGTATCATTTTTGACCATTTTTTGTTTACTTTGAAAGATCCAATACATTAGTCGCTGGCAAGTTATGCCAATATTTTTGTAATCAAAGTACATTCACTCATAGCAATGAATCTTGATATTTGTGATAAAATTGATCTCGTCCTCATCTATTCCATGCGCCGTCCTCATCTATTCCATGCGCTGATTAGAGTTTTGGCCACCGTTGGTCATATGCACGCAAGCCGACAAAGGATTGTTTCCTTTTGTCTTCCGATGCCGCTGAACTTCGCTATTGCTTCATGCATATGTTTACCTTGAAGGGTTCTACAAATTTAAAAAAAACATAGAAGAAAGACCGGGAGGGGAAGGGAAACAATTCTTAAATCGGGCATTTAGTTATTCATGCCATACAATTCTTATATATTTATATATTCAAAAATTAAATTTTTATATTTACATTTCTAATATTCTAATTTAGGACGAAAAAAAAAATCAAACTTTTGCCAAACTATTCATAAATGGGCTGAGTAAGAAATTGCTCACATTTGTTTGATTAATCCAACAAACATGATAATTTTTATATGAACTTAATTGTTTAATGAACAAATTTGATCAACACTATGCTAAAATTATTTATAATAACTAATGATAACATTTAAAAATTATGAAGTAGTTAAAAAGCTAGATGATAATGTAATCTAAAGTTCAAGAAAAGCTTCCATATAAGTTTACAAATAAGCTTTATTTAAAGGTTACTTATATTTAATTAAATTAAGGGCCCGTTTGGGGCAACTTATTTGGTGCATTCGCGTTTTGAAAACACATCTCGTCTATTTTGATGCACTTCATTTTGACAGCTTATGCGTCAACACACGTATCTAAGTGCGGTGTTAGGTTTCTGGCAGCGGTCTGACATTTCTAAAAAAATAAAAATCTGTAATAGCTATGAGACTTAACTTATCAGCAAATTATCTAATAAGCTGCAGCTGCCCCCAAACAGACCCTAAATCACTAGTTAATAACATGTATAACTAACAAAAAATAATAAGTGGGGATAATTACATTATAATATTCTAAATATTTCTATTTACAAAATCTAACATATTTTTAAATTATTGAACTGAGTGCCAAAATCAAATTAATTAAAATTTGATAAAATGAAAAATATGGGTTGGGATTGTAAGGCGTACTTAGTAAGAATTTGAAAAATGGATGAAAACCAATGTGTGAATTGTAAATAATTATATTTCGAGCTCAAAAAGTGTTTTCATGTTCGGTTTGTTTGCTTAGCGAGCCGAACATGAGCCGTTCACCAACAAAGAGTCATTGTGAAAACCCTAAAACATAGTCATTATATGTTAAGAATTGGGGCAGAATTTAAAACATCATTTGAGTCTAAATTGGGGCAAGATTTAAAACATCATTCGAATCTAATTTTATAATTTTTATTATCTTTTCTTTATTAATACTTTTAATTGATTATAAATCTTTGTATCATTGTAGTCAACTAAAATTTTAAAAAGGCTACTCATCAAAGATATATATATAATTGATTAGTAGTATTTCGAGCCAAAACGAGCTGAACACAAACGAACAAATAGACACACAAGCTTCTTAACGAGCCCAACAAGAGTTGTTCGCGAGCAACGGGCCGTTTTGACAGCCCTATAAAAACAATGTTTCTAGTTTCCGGTGCTAAGTAGGTAATTGCTCTAGTAATTAAAGATAAAATGCAACTGATATAATTAAATTAAATTTTTTAAAAGCCTAAAGTTTCGCTATTAGACAGTCCCGCAGCTCATTTTGCTTATGGCGAGTTTTGCTCAGCAAACCCTAATTTTAGATTAAGCCCAAACAACGCTAGTCACCTGCCCCGAATCCCTCATGGTGCGTTTGTTTCAGAGTTTTGAACCACGGTCGGTTCAAAATCGCGTTTAGAATCTGTTTGGATGTAGCTTTTCGGCGCCTTCGTTCGCATAAGACGTTCCGCGGTTTACTAGTATAGCGATCGCGAATACTATTCCATGTCCGCTGAGTTCGCGTCATTTTCTTCCGCGGTTGCCTTCGCCTGAAGTCCTCTGCCCTAGCGATCCGATCATCCTCTGGATCCCGTCGATTCTTTCCCGAAGCGAGAGCTTCGCTGAGCCGAACGATAAGTCCTCGCATCCTCTCTGATACAGCCACGGGAGATCCTCGCATCCTCTTCTTTCCCGAAGCGAGAGCTTCTTCCATCTACGCGTTTCACACCTTCCTCCATCCTAAAGGTAAGGGTTTTCTCAATTATTATTTTTTATGTTTTTGTTGATGATTTTTTTTCCTGATTTAACCCATTGTATTATCCGTTTTGCTCAGTTGTTGATTTAGCTAATTATGGAATAAATCGAGAATTCTAAGATCTGGGGAAGATAACTGTTATCATGCTTTGCTTTTTGATTTTAATGGTAGTTTATGTTTAAAATCTTTAGGATTTGATTTGTTGGTTTAGAGTAATGAATGCCTTTGATATACTGTTGCAAGAAATATTTCAGACAAGATCTAGCTTAAATTTGGCCAAATAGTATTTTGGGGGGATTTAAGATCCTGTTGTTTCAACAAATCCCATTTCAGCTGGTTGTTGATTGAATTCAACATTTGTTAAATGCTATCATTCTCTAGCTTTAGTGGATTTTAGGATTTCTCCACTTTTTTAAATCATAGATCGTAAAACATATGGTTAAAAAATGTATTTGGATAGTGCATTCTAATGCTAGCTGGATAAGTTTATTTCAAAAAAATTTCTATAATTAGGAAGAACAGATGTCAGCAAAATACTCATGTTTTATTGATAATCGGGTTTCTTCTTCATAAGATGCTTGGGACTTCCTGATTCTGATATCATTGTTTGNTAAGATGCTTGGGACTTCCTGATTCTGATATCAGTGTTTCTTTGAATAAAATGGTGCATGGTGCCTAAAGGAATGATTGATAAAAGAAAATTCATTTATTATTTTCCAGTGATAGATTCTGAATTTAAATTTGTTTAGCATGAAAAGAGAGTTAAGCTAAAAAAATGTTTGTTTGATTCTACCCTTGGTTCTAAATTCTCGAATCTTGCTTTCTTCTAGTTTTAATATGTTTAGTTTGGAGCCAATCTTCTCTCTAGATTGAGAATTAAAACCCTTAAGAGACTTTATAGTGTTTAGCTTTTAGACTTGCTTGAACCCAAAGAGCATGCGTACTATAGTAACTACTTTCAGATACAGAAACCCACACAAGACTACAACAACACAAAGATATTACATTCAAATTACCACTACTAACTAAGCCAAATTCAAACTTGAGTAAATAAATGAAATCAATCTCACAAAGGATGCTCGAAACTAAGAAACATTAAGGAGAAAGAAAGGATGGCATGGAAAATCAAATATAAAAAAAATCAATAATATTCACAATGATGGCTCACAACACTTTAATGCAGAAAAATTCTCAAAATAGAGAAAAAGTCACCAGGAAACAAACTTCAAAGGGCAGTTTGGCTGAAAATAGAGTTGAATAAGTCCTTAAGCAATTAAGTGCTCGTTTGAGGTGGCGCTGCGGTACCACAACGCAATTTTGTCTGTTTGTGTAAATTGCGTTTTGACAGCTTTTTCAAAAAGTTGCCGTTGAAATCTACATTTTCCCATCGGTCTTGGCTAGGTGCGGTGACAGCTTTCTAGATGTGGTCTAAATTTTTTTTTAAAAAAAATTGTAATGGCCTCTGCAACCTTTTTAACATCAGATTATTTTTCAGCAACTTCACAATNTAAAAAAATGTTTGTTTGATTCTACCCTTGGTTCTAAATTCTCGAATCTTGCTTTCTTCTAGTTTTAATATGCAAGGCTTTAGTTTGGAGCCAATCTTCTCTCTAGATTGAGAACTAAAACCCTTCAGAGACTTTATAGTTTTTAGCTTTTAGACTTGCTTGAACCCAAAGAGCATGCATACTATAGTAACTACTTTCAGATACAGAAACCCACACAAGACTACAATAACACAAAGATATTACATTCAAATTACCACTACTAACTAAGCCAAATTCAAACTTGAGTAAATAAATGAAATCAATCTCACAAAGGATGCTCGAAACTAAGAAACATTAAGGAGAAAGAAAGGATGGCATGGAAAATCAAATATAAAAAAAATCAATAATATTCACAATGATGGCTCACAACACTTTAATGCAGAGAAATTCTCAAAATAGAGAAAAAGTCACCAGGAAACAAACTTCAAAGGGCAGTTTGGTTGAAAATAGAGTTCAATAAGTCCTTAGGCAATTAAGTGCTCGTTTGAGGTGGCGTTGTGGTACCACAACACAATTTTGTCTATTTGGGTAAATTGCGTTTTGACAGCTTTTTCAAAAAGTTGCCGTTGAAATCTACATTTTCGCACCGGTCCTGGCTAGGTGCAGTGACAGCTTTCTAGATGTGGTCTAATTTTTTTTTAAAAAATTGTAATGGCCTCCGCAACCTTTTTAACATCAGATTATTTTTCAGAAACTTCACAACAAATTTTTAATAAGCTTTAGTTGCCCCCAAACAGACCCTAAATTTTGAAAATCATTTAACATAATAGAGGTTAAATCCAATTAAATCTCGATAAATTGGTTTACTAATTATTTTAGGATTTAAATATGTTAGCTCAACTAGAATTTTATTAATATTTCTTGATAGTTAATTTAAAACATGTAATCTGATTGCCTACAATCATAATCAGCATAAATAATGTTTAAAATAATTATTAAATGGTAAATTAGTTAAAAATTTAAATACAAAAACTTCTATGTTGTCATTAAACCACGATTTTGCAAATAATATATNACATGTAATCTGATTGCCTACAATCATAATCAGCATAAATAATGTTTAAAATAATTATTAAATGGTAAATTATTTAAAAATTTAAATATAAAAACTTCTATGTTGTCATTAAATCACAATTTTGCAAATAATATATATTTTTTAAATTAATAATAATTATTAAGGCTAATTAATTTAAAAATATCATCATTAATTTGAAATTAATGAAGATTTGGATGCAAAGAAATAAAAATAATAATTAAAAAACTAAAATGAATAATCAGATGATTGACTTTAAGATACTGGATTCAAATGATGTATCAAAAGGTAATTACAATTTAGAGTTTTAAAAGAAAGCTATTCACTTATGACAAATATTCAAAAACTAGATAATGGCATTTTCGTAGTTTTTTAAAAAGCTAGATAATGAAATTCTCATGGTTTTTTTCAGAAACTATGTAATCGATGCAATTGAATTTTTTAGCATTGGCCATTTTTTTTCTGTTGTAAAGTGGCTTTGGAATTGTAAAATGGGTTGTCGTAATCAAAGTGACGAATACAATCTCACTAACTTGCTTTGTTGGGAAGAGGCATAATCAAAGTCCTTTTNATACTGGATTCAAATGATGTATCAAAAGGTAATTACAATTTAGAGTTTTAAAAGAAAGCTATTCACTTATGAAAAATATTCAAAAACTAGATAATGGCATTTTTGTAGTTTTTTAAAAAGCTAGATAATGAAATTGTCATAGTTTTTTCAGAAACTATGTAATTGATGCAATTGAATTTTTTAGCAATAGCCATTTTTTTATGTTTTAAAGTGGCTTTGGAATTGTAAAATGGGTTGTCATAATCAAAGTGACGAATACAATCTCACTAACTTGCTTTGTTGTGAAGAGGCATAATCAAAGTCCTTGTCGAGTTCTTCCTCTTCACCTGATATATCTTATTAAACTATTTTTTTATTCTTCATAGAAATCTATCATAAAAGCGAAAACTACAGTCCTATACACAACTGCTCGCCTATGCAAAGCATGCAAGAAAGTTGTTTCTCTCCCATCTTTCATACACGTCAGTTTGTTAAATTTATTAATCCACTAGACTCATAAATATAGTAAATCCAAAATTATGGACGAAATTGAAGTAAAATGAAATTTGAAAATCTCTAAGATTTTTGTTGTCATTTTTTGACCATTTGACAGGATTAATGATAAAATTTGGCTATCAAATGGCCTCTAAAAAAACAATATAAAAATAAAATTATATGTTTGAGAGTAAGTGAATGCGCTGCTAATACTGAAGGAAAAAAAGAAACTGATAACATTAAATAAACATTCATATAATTTGTCATTTAGAACTTGCTGTCAGAAGGCCAAGTAGGGAATTACAAAATCAAGTGAAAACAAATATGAAATGCAGGAAGGCTCAGTGCAGTACAAGACTTCACAACCAAAAGCCATCCCTGTGCACCAAGATCTTGGTACGGTCAGATACAAACCTTACAATAATTTAGCTACACTCCTTTACACTGATGCTGCAGGAAAAACAAGGTGCTTAATGTGGTTATCAATTGGATCAACTATCTCAAGGGTCCAAATATCTGAACTATCACCGACATACACATGCAAAAATGGTTGTAGCTGAGAAGAAAAAAGAAATATTTAAGTAACAAAAATTGCTTCCTCTGAATCATGTCATCATGAAGGGCCGATCTGATAATATTTCCAATTTAAAAATTGATGACTAAAGAACTAGACTGATTACAGGAAGAAAACATTTTGATACATTAGCATACCAGCATGTTACCTATTTAGAATCCATATTAAAAGAAATAAAATTAAAATTACCTCAAAATCCAAGAGATGGTGTTTGATTGGAGCAATTCAGTGATGAGTTAAGCTTCTTTGTCTGACAAAAATACAGCAGAATTAGTTTCCAAATAACTCTTAAATAACATAGAAAATGGGTCTTCTTCCATTAGAATGGAAGACTTTCTCGAGTTTCAATTTTCAAAGGATGAGTTTCAGTGGATTTGAATGAAGATCAAGGTTGAATTGAGAAAATTGGAAGCAGATACGAGATAATTCAAAATGTGAAGAAAACCCAATGGCGTCATAACTGCCATAATTTGGCAAGCGTCAGCTTTGGAATGGGTTGAGCAAACAAGTCATTTTGACACCATGGACCAAAGAAAGTTGAACCGGCTGACACAGCCATTTATAGATTGCCATAATTTGGCTAGCGTCAGCTTTGGAATGGGTTGAGCAAGCAAGTTGTTTTGACACTTTGAACCAGAACAAGTTGAACCAGCTGACTACAGCCATTTATAGACCTGGGAGTTGAATCCCACGTGTGTGTTGAGTTAAGATTGGACTTGGGAGTCAGGACTAAATTCAATCGCGTGCGAAGCTGAACACAAAGCATTGTTTTCCAGTTAGAATAAGCGACAATTTGAAACACATTAGCTTTTATTGCGGACTGATTAGGCTTCAGCATAAGACCTGCAACAAACTTGTGTCAATAAGATATTTAAATTTAGTCACAAGTCCATATAGTGTAATGAAAAATACATGCGGACTAATTTAGTTCATAATTTTTTTTAAATTGATATTAATATAATAAGTTTAAATTTATGCATTTATATCCATATATATTCGAATCAGATTGATCAGATTATTACAAAATTATAAATCAGACACACTACGTCTATATTAATAGATCAATCCAGCACCTGTCATAATTGAAGTTCCTAGGAATTAACCTTTACTCTTCCCTCAAAATTTAGATACGCTTCAAAGGGTTTACGAACTCACCTATTTGTCAAGAATATCCGCCTACAAATCTGTGTTAATCGTCTTGAGTGATCGGCAATCAAATACATGTTGTCACCAAACTAACTCATGCAAGATGCTCGATCTCATTTAAAACTAGCTCAAAGTTTCATCTTAATAGACAACTATTAGTCAAACTCAATCATTACATAGGCAACTACATCAAGGTCATTTATATTTTTTTCTTGCTTTTTATCATGCAAATAGTTGTGTCTCTGTTCTTAACTCACACCTATAAAAAAGGTCAAATTTGAGACATGGTCATTTTATAATTTTATGCTTGTACTAAAACTGTCTATTTGAATATAAAATTATCGCATGAAATTTCTTTCTCTATTACTTTTCTCATCTTTGTGCTTCNCAAAGGATGCTCGAAACTAAGAAACATTAAGGAGAAAGAAAGGATGGCATGGAAAATCAAATATAAAAAAAAATCAATAATATTCACAATGATGGCTCACAACACTTTAATGCAGAGAAATTCTCAAAATAGAGAAAAAGTCACCAGGAAACAAACTTCAAAGGGCAGTTTGGTTGAAAATAGAGTTCAATAAGTCCTTAGGCAATTAAGTGCTCGTTTGAGGTGGCACTGCGGTACCACAACACAATTTTGTCTGTTTGGGTAAATTGCGTTTTGACAGCTTTTTCAAAAAATTGCTGTTGAAATCTACATTTTCCCACTGGTCATGGCTAGGTGCAGTGACAGCTTTCTAGATGTGGTCTAATTTTTTTTTTTAAAAATTGTAATGGCCTCCGCAACCTTTTTAACATCAGATTATTTTTCAGCAGCTTCACAACAAATTTTTAATAAGCTGTAGTTGCCCCAAACAAACCCTAAATTTTGAAAATCATTTAACATAATAGAGTTTAAATCCAATTAAATCTCGATAAATTGGTTGACTAATTAATTTAGGATTTAAATATGTTAGCTCAACTAGAATTTTATTAATATTTCTTGATAGTTAATTTAAAACATGTAATCTGATTGCCTACAATCATAATCAGCATAAATAATGTTTAAAATAATTATTAAATGGTAAATTATTTAAAAATTTAAATATAAAAACTTCTATGTTGTCATTAAATCACAATTTTGCAAATAATATATATATATATTTTAAATTAATAATAATTATTAAGGCTAATTAATTTAAAAATATCATCATTAATTTGAAATTAATGAAGATTTTGATGCAAAGGAATAAAAATAATAATTAAAAAACTAAAATGAATAATTAGATGATTGACTTTAAGATACTGGATTCAAATGATGTATCAAAAGGTAATTACAATTTAGAGTTTTAAAAGAAAGCTGTTCACTTATGACAAAAATTCAAAAAGTAGATAATGGCATTTTCGTAGTTTTTTAAAAAACTAGATAATGAAATTCTCATGGTTTTTTTCAGAAACTATGTAATCGATGCAATTGAATTTTTTAGCATTGGCCATTTTTTTTCTGTTGTAAAGTGGCTTTGGAATTGTAAAATGGGTTGTCGTAATCAAAGTGACGAATACAATCTCACTAACTTGCTTTGTGGTGAAGAGGCATAATCAAAGTCCTTGTCGAGTTCTTCCTCTTCACCTGTTATATCTTATTGAACATATTTTTTTATTCTTCATAGAAATCTATCATAAAAGAGAAAACCACAGTCCTATACACAACTGCTCGCCTATGCAAAGCATGCAAGAAAGTTGTTTCTCTCCCATCTTTCATACTCGTCAGTTTGTTAAATTTATTAATCCACTAGACTCATAAATATAGTAAATCCAAAATTAAGGCCGAAATTGAAGTAAAGTGAAAATTGAAAATCTCTAAGATTTATGTTGTCATTTTTGACCATTTGACAGGATTAATGATAAAATTTGGCTACCAAATGGCCTCTAAAAAACAATATAAAAATAAAATTATATGTTTGAGAGTAAGTGAATGCGCTGCTAATACTGAAGGAAGAAAAGAAACTGATAACATTAAATAAACATTCATATAATTTGTCATTTAGAACTTGCTGTCAGAAGGCCAAGTAGGGAATTACAAAATCAAGTGAAAACAAATATGAAATGCAGGAAGGCTCAGTGCAGTACAAGACTTCACAACCAAAAGCCATCCCTGTGCACCAAGATCTTGGTACGGTCAGATACAAACCTTACAATAATTTAGCTACACTCCTTTACACTGATGCTGCAGGAAAAACAAGGTGCTTAATGTGGTTATCAATTGGATCAACTATCTCAAGGGTCCAAATATCTGAACTATCACCGACATACACATGCAAAAATGGTTGTAGCTGAGAAGAAAAAAGAAATATTTAAGTAACAAAAATTGCTTCCTCTGAATCATGTCATCATGAAGGGCCGATCTGATAATATTTCCAATTTAAAAATTGATGACTAAAGAACTAGACTGATTACAGGAAGAAAACATTTTGATACATTAGCATACCAGCATGTTACCTATTTAGAATCCATATTAAAAGAAATAAAATTAAAATTACCTCAAAATCCAAGAGATGGTGTTTGATTGGAGCAATTCAGTGATGAGTTAAGCTTCTTTGTCTGACAAAAATACAGCAGAATTAGTTTCCAAATAATTCTTAAATAACATAGAAAATGGGTCTTCTTCCATTAGAATGGAAGACTTTCTCGAGTTTCAATTTTCAAAGGATGAGTTTCAGTGGATTTGAATGAAGATCAAGGTTGAATTGAGAAAATTGGAAGCAGATACGAGATAATTCAAAATGTGAAGAAAACCCAATGGCGTCATAACTGCCATAATTTGGCAAGCGTCAGCTTTGGAATGGGTTGAGCAAACAAGTCATTTTGACACCATGGACCAAAGAAAGTTGAACCGGCTGACACAGCCATTTATAGATTGCCATAATTTGGCTAGCGTCAGCTTTGGAATGGGTTGAGCAAGCAAGTTGTTTTGACACTTTGAACCAGAACAAGTTGAACCAGCTGACCACAGCCATTTATAGACCTGGGAGTTGAATCCCACATGTGCGTTGAGTTAAGATTGGACTTGGGAGTCAGGACTGAATTCAATCGCGTGCGAAGCTGAACACAAAGCATTGTTTTCCAGTTATAATAAGTGACAATTTGAAACACATTAGCTTTTACTGCAGACTGATTAAGCTTCAGCATAAGACCTGCAACAAACTTGTGTCAATAAGATATTTAAATTTAGTCACAAGTCCATATAGTGTAATGAAAAATACATGCGGACTAATTTAGTTCATAATTTTTTTTAAAATTGATATTAATATAATAAGTTTAAATTTATGCATTTATATCCATATATATTCGAATCAGATTGATCAGATTATTACAAAATTATAAATCAGACACACTACGTCTATATTAATAGATCAATTCAGCACCTGTCATAATTGAAGTTGCTAGGAATTAACCTTTACTCTTCCCTCAAAATTTAGATACGCCTCAAAGGGTTTACGAACTCACCTATTTGTCAAGAATATCCGCCTACAAATCTGAGTTAATCGTCTTGAGTGATCGGCAATCAAATACATGTTGTCACCAAACTAACTCATGCAAGATGCTCGATCTCATTTACAACTGGCTCAAAGTTTCATCTTAATAGACAACTATTAGTCAAAGTCAATCATTACATAGGCAACTACATCAAGGTCATTTATATTTTTTTCTTGCCTTTTATCATGCAAATAATTGTGTCTCTGTTCTTAATTCACACCTATAAAAAAGGTCAAATTTGAGACGTGGTCATTTTATAATCTTATGCTTGGACTAAAACTGTCTATTTGAATATAAAATTATTGCATGAGATTTCTTTCTCTATTAGTTTTCTCATCTTTGTGCTTGATATATAGATATAGTAGAGTCTCGTTGTTTACCACAGACAATATTAAACCTACATGCAAATTTAAAAGGGGAATGTAGGGACAAGTATCCCCTTAAAAATGCTTATTTAAAAATATTTTTTCCTCCATCAATTATGTAAGTAAACTTTGGAAAAAGTTTCTTTATCTGATTCACATCTGGTTTGACAATATGCATCTGACCAGTTTACTTACCAATAAATTTGTTTTCAGTTTGCTGTAGATGTATGGTTGGATTAATTGTGATTGAGTTGTTGTAGATGGAGTGTTTTTCTTAACCTTCTACGCTTTTCTTTACCTTGTGGGTTTTATAGAGTTGAAAGGTATATTTTGCTGTTATGTGCTATTTTTTATGTGTTTGATACTTTAGCTTTTCCTATCTCTTTCATGTAAAAAACCACAAGATCAAAACTCTATATTAGCTTTCTCTGCAGGCAACTTCAATTATAAAATGATGTTTGAAATTTTTTTTACTCCATGTGGTTTCTTTATCCATTATAGTTACCTGATGCTGAAATTTTGAATAGAACCTCTCATAGAGAACTAAAACTCTGTAGTTGTGTGTTTAATCTAATTTCTTATTTTTTCTAACAATTTTAATTTTATTAGGCTGTAAATGGCTGTCTCCAAAGTTGCAAGTCTTAAAAACTTGAATTTTGGTAAGTGAATGAGTTGCACACTTTTCTTTCTTATTTTTACTTTGTTTTTTTTAAATATTCTCGTTGTCTTGTTTCCTGCTAAAACTTAACATGTATTGCAATCCTTGGTTTTGCTTTAAAATTGCTACTTTCAGGGGCATCATGCTAGAAGATAGAAATGACTCAACGCTGGATTGATGATGCGAAGTATTTAAATTCTACATTTCCTAATGTTCATTCCTCGTCACAGTCTTCGTCTCATTCCCTTCCACGAAACAGGTGAATGTTTTTTTTTTTCTTGGCTATGATTTCTCTATTACTTTTGTTCGTTATAGTTGTTGTAATTGTAGCTTGTCTACAGTTAGTTTAATGTTGAATGATTTTGCAATTAATTTTAAACACTTTCTGGTGCTTGATATAGAAGCTGCTTCATTTCTTTTTTCAACTTGTTATTTGCAGGAATGTTTGTCAGTTGCTAGCGAAGCGGGAAATCTCACCTAGAGCAAAATGTTCCTCGAAAAAAGTATGGGGAGAGACTTCAAAATTGAGGGTTGATTGCTCTGGGCCAAAGTGCGATGTGATAGATGCAAAACTTGCTCTTCTTTCTTGGTAAAGGCTGTATGATGCGTGAAGCCTGTGATAATTGAGAACTTAAAATGGGACCAACTGTTAAAAATTTTCATATTCTAGCAGCAAGAATTAAAATAAAACTTATGAAATTGTTTACTGTATTTTATCTGATTTAGCTATTTAATTAATATTAGGTTCTGTTGGCACTAGAAAATTTGATTAATGGAGCATATTTTATCAGGGTCGAAGCAGAGTCTCTGTGTCATTTGTTAGCCAAGTACTGCCCTCTTCTTCCTCCCCCAAGATCCACGATAGCTGCAGCATTTAGTTCTGATGGGAAAACACTTGCCTCAACACAGTATGTTTATGCACCGTCTCTTGATTCTTGCTCATGTTATATTGGCATTGGCTTTTATTGATTTTATTTTGAAATATGCATTTAGTGGTGATCACACAGTTAAGATAATTGATTGCCATACTGGAAGCTGCTTAAAGGTCTTGAGTGGTCACCGTCGAACACCATGGGTGGTATGCAACATCTATATTTACTTATTCATATTTAGTTTTGCTTCTCTATTTATTCTACTTATGAAATGATCTATATTATGTTTATGAATAGTTATTTAGTGATTTTGTCTTACGTTGTCTTTCTGGAATGCTAATACAATGCAAGGATTGGATGATATAATATGTTCGACCAAGTGGTGATTTACTCTCTTTACTAAACAATAGTATGTTGGATAGTGTTGCTACCCATGCAGTTTATGATGTGCCATTTGGTTTTTATTTCAATCCACTTGTGTTATGATATAATATATGCAGAAAATGTCATTTTTCTGCACACATAAATTCAATTAAAAAAATGGAATTTTCTAAAATCGTAGGGGAATCTATAAATAAGTTTGTACGGTTCTAATTTAAATAATCGAACTGCTAAACTTTTTTTGTAAGTTAATTTTTTTTTTTTTACCTTGGTGTAATCTCACTTATTTTTCCTGAGTTATATTAACTTCAGAAATTATTTATCTTAAGAGGCAATGAATCCCAGCATATTGAAAAGAAAATTTTATTCCACATTTGCTATATCGCATGAATGCCTTGGCTGTAGTTTTATCTGTAGGTATGGTTGGAAAGTTCTGTTTTACATCTTTAATCTTTATTTTGTGATACTTTCTTCCATTTCGCTGTAAAATTGGTATTTTTTGTTTGTGTAAGAAAGNGTTGGAAAGTTCTGTATTACATCTTTAATCTTTATTTTGTGATACTTTTCTTCCATTTCGCTGTAAAATTGGTATTTTTTGTTTGTGTAAGAAATGTGTTTTAGAAATCAGATGTTGCATGTATAACCTTTCATTGACTTTATGAACAAAGTGAATACGCTTATGGAGGGGCTAGTCTATACATTTGATGGTATGGTGATAGGATTCATGCATAACAAGATCATAATATTTCCAAACAAGCCTCAATTTATTATCAGATTGTATGTTTTTTTTGCCCGAGACAAATGGCTTTCTCGACCCAGATGCTTGTAATCTGACTTTTCTTTTACTCGACTCCTGACTCTAGTCTATTGTAAGAAAAACTCCAGTTCTGCCACAGTTGATCCATGTTTGTTCGTTAGGAAGATCNTTTTGCCCGAGACAAATGGCTTTCTCGACCCAGATGCTTGTAATCTGACTTTTCTTTTACTCGACTCCTGACCCTAGTCTATTGTAAGAAAAACTCCAGTTCTGCCACAGTTGATCCAAGTTTGTTCGTTAGGAAGATCTTCCTTCCCTTTCACTATAATGAACTTTTTTATTATCTTGGTTCATTATTGAATTTCTTTTGTTTTCCTATACATATGATTCATGCATAACAAGATCTTAATAANCATTATTGAATTTCTTTTGTTTTCCTATACATATGATTCATGCATAACAAGATCTTAATATNTTCCTAATGTTCATTCCTCGTCACAGTCTTCGTCTCATTCCCTTCCACGAAACAGGTGAATGTTTTTTTTTTCTTGGCTATGATTTCTCTATTACTTTTGTTCGTTTTAGTTGTAATTGTAGCTTGTCTACAGTTGGTTTAATGTTGAATGATTTTGCAATTAATTTTAAACACTTTCTGGTGCTTGATATAGAAGCTGCTTCATTTCTTTTTTCAACTTGTTATTTGCAGAAATGTTTGTCGGTTGCTAGCGAAGCGGGAAATCTCACCTAGAGCAAAATGTTCCTCGAAAAAAGTATGGGGAGAGACTTCAAAATTGAGGGTTGATTGCTCTGGGCCAAAGTGCGATGTGATAGATGCAAAACTTGCTCTTCTTTCTTGGTAAAGGCTGTATGATGCGTGAAGCCTGTGATAATTGAGAACTTAAAATGAGACCAACTGTTAAAAATTTTCATATTCTAGCAGCAAGAATTAAAATAAAACTTATGAAATTGTTTACTGTATTTTATCTGATTTAGCTATTTAATTAATATTAGGTTCTGTTGGCACTAGAAAATTTGATTAATGGAGCATATTTTATCAGGGTCGAAGCAGAGTCTCTGTGTCATTTGTTAGCCAAGTACTGCCCTCTTCTTCCTCCCCCAAGATCCACGATAGCTGCAGCATTTAGTTCTGATGGGAAAACACTTGCCTCAACACAGTATGTTTATGCACCGTCTCTTGATTCTTGCTCATGTTATATTGGCATTCGCTTTTATTGATTTTATTTTGAAATATGCATTTAGTGGTGATCACACAGTTAAGATAATTGATTGCCATACTGGAAGCTGCTTAAAGGTCTTGAGTGGTCACCGTCGAACACCATGGGTGGTATGCAACATCTATATTTACTTATTCATATTTAGTTTTGCTTCTCTATTTATTCTACTTATGAAATGATCTATATTATGTTTATGAATAGTTATTTAGTGATTTTGTCTTACGTTGTCTTTCTGGAATGCTAATACAATGCAAGGATTGGATGATATAATATGTTTGACCAAGTGGTGATTTACTCTCTTTACTAAACAATAGTATGTTGGATAGTGTTGCTACCCATGCAGTTTATGATGTGCCATTTGGTTTTTATTTCAATTCACTTGTGTTATAATATAGCATATGCAGAAAATGTCATTTTTCTGCACACATAAATTCAATTAAAAAAATGGAATTTTCTAAAATCGTAGGGGAATCTATAAATAAGTTTGTGCGGTTCTAATTTAAATAATCGGAATGCTAAACTTTTTTTGTAAGTTAATTTCTTTTTTTTTCTTACCTTGGAGTAATCTCACTTATTTTTCCTGAGTTATATTAACTTCAGAAATTATTTATCTTAAGAGACAATGAATCCCAGCATATTGAAAAGAAAATTTTATTCCACATTTGCTATTTCGCATGAATGCCTTGGCTGTAGCTTTATCTGTAGGTATGGTTGGAAAGTTCTGTATTACATCTTTAATCTTTATTTTGTGATACTTTTCTTCCATTTCGCTGTAAAATTGGCATTTTTTGTTTGTGTAAGAAAGGTGTTTTAGAAATCAGATGTTGCATGTATAAACTTTCATTGACTTTATGAACAAAGTGAATACGCTTATCGAGGGGCTAGTCTATAAATTTGATGGTATGGTGATAGGATTCATGCATAACAAGATCATAATATTTCCAAACAAGCCTCAATTTATGATCAGATTGTATGTTTTTTTTACCCGAGACAAATGGCTTTCTCAACCCAGATGCTTATAATCTGACTTTTCTTTTACTCGACTCCTGACTCTAGTCTATTGTAAGAAAAACTCCAGTTCTTCCACAGTTGAGATCCATGTTTGTTCGTTAGGAAGATTTTCCTTCCCTTTCACTATAATGACCTTTTTTATTATCTTGGTTCATTATTGAATTTCTTTTGTTTTCCTATACATATGATTCATGCATAACAAGATCTTAATATTTCCAAACAAGCCCCATTTTATGATCAGATTGCTTGTTTTTTAACCCAAGGCAAATGGTTTTCCTGACCCAGATGCTTGTAATCTGACCTTTCTTTCATTCGACTCCTGACTCTAGTCTATTGTAAGAAAAACTCCAGTACTGCCTTAGCTGACATCCAGGTTTGTTCGTTAGGAAAAAAAATCTTCTCTTTTCCAATACTGACTTTTTCTATTATCTTGGTTCTTCATTTTCTTTTGTTTTTACATATATTTTATAGCTGGGAACTAATAGGTATTGCTTTGTTCCCCCCCTTGCCAGCTAGAGTAGGGAATTCGCAGACCTTGAGGCGATCATGCTATTCCAGATGGTAGTGAAATACAACTAGAAGGGCATTATAATTGCTTTGTAAATTCTTTTGGATGGCTTGACAGTTTACTTTAGTTGGCATGTTTTTATGTTAGTTGTCCTAGTTACTAATCCAGGGCATGCTGATGGAGAGTGTAGTGGTATAGCGGAACTGGAGAGAAAAGGGAATAAAGAGAACCCAACTGATTGCATTTATTTTTAGGAAGTGCTTCCTTCGAGTGTAAGCTAGTTTCTTCCTTTGTAACTCTAGGAACTTCTTGGTAGTGATTGAAATCATCTCTATTACCCCACTTGCCAAATTGATACTTGCTTTGCACGAGTTATTTTCAATTCTTCTCTGGTAAAAGCTTGGATCAGTATTTATCGGTTCAGTTGTTTTTCTACCATGTACTCGTTGGTTGATTGGTTCCTCTCATTAATGAAGTTTTTCTATGTACAATTGGCTACCTTATTTTACTTTTTTTTTCTTACTTTTATTAATGTAGAGGGTCGGCTTGACCTATTGAGATTGTTATATANGTGAGGCGATCATGCTATTCCAGATGGTAGTGAAATACAACTAGAAGGGCATTATAATTGCTTTGTAAATTCCTTTGGATGGCTTGACAGTTTACTTTAGCTGGCATGTTTTTATGTCAGTTGTCCTAGTTATTAATCCAGGGCATGCTGATGGAGAGTGTAGTGGTATAGCGGAACTGGAGAGAAAAGGGAATAAAGAGAACCTAACTGATTGCATTTATTTTTAGGAAGTGCTTCCTTCGAGTTTAAGCTAGTTTCTTCCTTTGTACAATTGGGTACCTTATTTTACTTCATTTTTTCTTACTTTTATTAATGTAGAGGGTCGGCTTGATCTATTGAGATTGTTATATAGTATTTATTTTCTCATACATGATGAACAGCCTTATGTCTTATATGTGTTATTTTTCTCTTGGCTCCAGTGGAGCCTATTGCCATGGTGCTCCATTTCCCTTTTGAACTGGCATGGGAAAGACTNGTATGCAACATCTATATTTACTTATTCATATTTAGTTTTGCTTCTCTATTTATTCTACTTATGAAATGATCTCTGTTATGTTTATGAATAGTTATTTAGTGATTCTGTCTTACGTTGTCTTTCTGGAATGCTAATACAATGCATGGATTGGATGATATAATATGTTCGACCAAGTGGTGATTTACTCTCTTTACTAAACAATAGTATGTTGGATAGTGTTGCTACCCATGCAGTTTATGATGTGCCATTTGGTTTTTATTTCAATCCACTTGTGTTATGATATAATATATGCAGAAAATGTCATTTTTCTGCACACATAAATTCAATTAAAAAAATGGAATTTTCTAAAATCGTAGGGGAATCTATAAATAAGTTTGTGTGGTTCTAATTTAAATAATCGAACTGCTAAACTTTTTTTGTAAGTTAATTTCTTTTTTTTTACCTTGGTGTAATCTCACTTATTTTTCCTGAGTTATATTAACTTCAGAAATTATTTATCTTAAGAGGCAATGAATCCCAGCATATTGAAAAGAAAATTTTATTCCACATTTGCTATATCGCATGAATGCCTTGGCTGTAGTTTTATCTGTAGGTATGGTTGGAAAGTTCTGTATTACATCTTTAATCTTTATTTTGTGATACTTT
>JXCR01048959.1:0-10829 GCA_002079205.1 Phalaenopsis hybrid cultivar | reverse complement strand
GATCCCTTGATCCTTTGGGATACTCATGTAGATGGTCCCTTAAACCCACCGGCCCTAGGCTAGGGTTTAGCTAAGACCATTACATAGAGGATCCAAATGGGGTTTCCATTGGTCCATTGCTTATTTATGGTGGTTAACTCCCCAATTTTACCAAAAATACCCAACTTAGCTTTTTGCCCCTAAACTTCCCCAAATTACCTAAGTACCCCTGAAACCCTAAATTTAGCCAAAATAATCAAATTTATCTAAATTCATCCAAATTACCCAAATTTGTTCAAAAGTCATCTCAAACCTTTTGAAAACATCCAAATTACCCAAATTTGTTCAAAAGTCATTTCAAACCTTTTGAAAACATCCAAATTACCCAAAATGACCAAAAAATTGCCAAATTATCAAAATGACCCTCCATCGCCCAAAATTTCACAAATTCCAAAAAATCCTTAAAATTCCCAAAATATTCCAAATATTCTCAATTTCATTTTTCTCAACCGCCACCACATGACTCAATTTGGTCAATTTGGTCATCTTTGACAAAAACCCCCAAGTTGCCCTTAAGGGGCCAAATTTCCCCAAATTTACTTCAAATATCCATCAAATTGGTCCCAATCTCCCCAAATTTCAATCCTAAACTCAAATTGACTTTTAATATGACCAGTATAAACCAAATCTAGGCTTAATTAGCCCATCCTTTGAGCCCAATTTTGATTTAGATCAAATCCCCACTTTTGGCCACTTGACCTAATCTCACCTAATTAAACCCATACCCCACTCAACTTGTCACAATTGATGTTGTAAACTCTTTATAACATTCCTACACATCAAACTTGTCATTTAATTGGCTTTGGTGAAGCCTCAAGTTTATTTAATTTTGACTTAAATCCAAAAANTTAGCCCATCCTTTGAGCCCAATTTTGATTTAGATCAAATCCCCACTTTTGGCCACTTGACCTAATCTCACCCAATTAAACCCATACCCAACTCAACTTGTCACAATTGATGTTGTAAACTCTTTATAACATTCCTACACATCAAACTTGTCCTTTAATTGGCTTTGGTGAAGCCTCAAGTTTATTTAATTTTGACTTAAATCCAAAATATCCCCAAATTTTCCCAAATTGGCCATGTCTTTAAATTCTACCAAATTGAATGTTGTAGCCCCAAATTTGGCACCCAATTCACATTGAAAAATCTTCATGGCATTTTTATTGACCATTAACAACCATCAATTTGGACTTAGCTCAAGGCTAGCCTAATCTAGACCCAAGTGTAGCCCAATTTGCCCAAATTGACTAAAATTTCAAAATCCCTCAAATTGACCCTCCAATTTAAGTCAAAATCCTTTCAATCCTNATTGACCATTAACAACCATCAATTTGGACTTAGCTCAAGGCTAGCCTAATCTAGACCCAAGTGTAGCCCAATATGCCCAAATTGACTAAAATTTCAAAATCCCTCAAATTGACCCTCCAATTTAACTCAAAATCCTTTCAATCCCTTACCAAAAAGGTTCATTACAATCATCTACATCAAATGCATCAACAAATTGGGTCAATTAACATGGATAGCCTAGCCCAAACCCAAGTTTTGGCCATTTGAACCCACATTGGACCTATGCACTAAATTTAGTCTAACTACCCCNGCCCAAACCCAAGTTTTGGCCATTTGAACCCACATTGGACCTATGCACTAAATTTAGTCTAACTACCCCAAAACCACCAAATTAATGACTCCACAACCATTAGTTGGACCCTAGTGACCAAGCTAAGCCCACCCTAGGTGAGCCATGGAACAAAGGTCCCCTAAATTAGGGGATTTGGTTTCCAAAATTGCCTAAGCTTAAGATATTTTTGCCAAAATAAAGCCCGAACCTATTTAATTATTGTGACATATTCCTCTAAAGTCATTAAGCCCTCTGACCACCTCCCCTGGCCTGGTTGGCCGACCTAGTGGCTGAAAAACACCAAAATGGTGAGCCACCTCCTCCAAATCAAACCCAATTCAAACCTTGAGGCCACCTCATCCAATTTTTAGCTTAGAGCCTCCTGCCCTCCATTTAGGCATCACTTTCCACCCCCTAATTGGCCATGGCAGCAACCCTAAGCCAATTTTTATAAAAAGCTCACCTCCACGGCCATGGACGGAGTGCTGAAATTTTCTTAGAGAGAGCCATCCAAATTGTCCACAGAGACTCTTTGAGAGCTCCTCAGCTGAAGCCAATCACTTTCCCCCATTGATTCTCACTATGGAAGCTCAATTTTGAGCTCAAACTTCTGCCAAAAACCAGGACAGAGCTCACTACACCTCCATAGCTCATTAAATTCAAATTAAAATCACCCACACCTTCACCACAGTGGAAGAAGAAGAAGCCGCATCAAATCTCCCTCACAGAGAGCCCCTACACTAGACTTTGATCAACACCTGAATTTGAGCTTGGCCAAATTCATACCTAAACCTTACACCACAGTAAGAGGCTCAATTTGTAGCCTCCTTGGACCTCAACAAACGTCTCGAGCACCTCTGATCAAAGCTTCCCTTCTCAGAGCAAATGTATTGAACTTCTCCTCTTCCCGAGCCCCTTTTGATTCTCCATTTGATTAGAGTTAATTTAATGGCTTTATGGATGTGTTCTTCACACTTAGACGAGCATTTTAAAAAAAAATACATTCAATTTGGCTAAGAAATGAGTGAGACATTAAGCTTTGAAAATGGAGGGTTCTTGGGCTAAGGCGTTGGGGACGATGACCATCCGCCGTTGGATCGCGTGTGTATTGGATGGACGGCTCTGATTGTGCCAGATGAAGGGACGTAACGAAATGGCGGGACATGTGGCAGCTAGTGTGGACGGTGGTGGCGCCACGTNTGGGCTAAGGCGTTGGGGACGATGACCATCCGCCGTTGGATCGCGTGTGTATTGGATGGACGGCTCTGATTGCGCCAGATGAAGGGACGTAACGAAATGGCGGGACATGTGGCAGCTAGTGTAGACGGTGGTGGCGCCACGCGTTTAAATAGAAAAATAGGGTATTTTTTGATTTAAATAAATAGTCGTAACTTCAGAAATTCATATCTTGGTGTAAAAAAATCACAAAAATAAAATAAATATATCATCTTACTCAGTGAATAGAGGAGAACAATGTGAACATGGTTTGGAAATTATTTGATGCATGTTTTATTTTTAATTAATTAAATACTATTTTGAGTCTTTTGATTCTCCATACATGTAGACATGTCACCATGACTTGAAATTTTGGCATGTTGTAGACTCTATCATGAGGAACATTCCTAAATTTTTTAAAATTCATAAGAGACCTCTAGACATAGATCTATATTTTTCAAGTTTATGCCTATTATTTACATAAACTAATCATAATAATTAGTAAGTNTCACCATGACTTGAAATTTTGGCATGTTGTAGACTCTATCATGAGGAACATTCCTAAATTTTTTAAAATTCAGAAGAGACCTCTAGACATAGATCTATATTTTTCAAGTTTATGCCTATTATTTGCATAAACTAATCATAATAATTAGTAAGCTGCTTAGAAAAATCCAAGAAAATTGTAAATTATTTTATATGACTAGAGAACCTTTTGGAAAATCTTTCATGAATTATGTCATTAATGACACACCTAATTTTCACAAACCCTAAAACACAAAGAAAATTAATTTTAGAAAACACAAATATTTAAATGACTTTATTTTTAATCTCCACTATTATTTAAAGTCCAGAGAACTCCCCATAAAAATTTCAAAGCAATATAACTCAAATTGATTTTCTAAGTTAAATATCATTTTTAACATTAAAATGATTTTTAAAAATTAGAATATAACTCAAAAGATTCTANATTTTCTAAGTTAAATATCATTTTTAACATTAAAATGATTTTTAAAAATTAGAATATAACTCAAAAGATTCTTAAAAATTATTTTTAGAGTTCTATATGATCAGGGAAATTTTATAAAAATAAAATGGTGATTAAACTAAAAACCTCATTTTTAGTCTATTTTTAAATATGAAAATAATTAAAAAATAATAAAAATCACAAAAATAATAAAATTTATGGAAATGTTTTAAATTGTTTCCTAAGCACTTGGGAATAATTGGGATATTTTTTCTAATTTTCTAAGTAAGGATATTAAATTTTGAAGCTTAAAATAATTTTTAAAGGCTAAAAATGGATTTTCACTCAAAATAATACCAATAATTCAAAGAAAAATCAGAAAAATTTGAAATTTTATTTTCTAGTTTCTCTAAACTTAGAGATTTAATAAAAAAATATAAAACTTAATTTCCAACATTTAAAATATTTTAAAATTAATAAACTCTCTAGAACTTAAAATAATTTTAGTAATTAAAATAAATGTCTACAAATCATGAAATTTGGTTCAAATGATTTTCTAGCCTAAGTCTACCTCCAGTAAAAATTTCAAGGGATTAGATTTTGTTTTTATCAAGTTATAAAATTTTCTTTAAAAAGTCCTATTTCTTGCATATAAATAATTATATTAATTAAATTAAATTTTGAAAAATCATATTTTCTCCTCTGATATCTTAATTGACCCATGAGTGAGGTGGGATGAAAATTCCAAAGTCATTTGAATTAAGTTTGGTAAATTATGAAGTGATAGAGCCTTAAGGATGAAAGTGTAATTTTTGAAATTTAGCCTTAATTAACATTTAGGCTTAATTTATAAAGGGGAAATGGGTAACCTTTGATCCTAATTAACACATTTGGATGATTGAAACATAAGAGAGTAATTGATAGAAACCAATCTCATGTTTTCCTAATTAAAGGATAAATTTGTAATTTCCTTAAATATTAAAATTTGGAAGTCTTCCAAATTAAATGATCCTGGACTTAGGGGTATGATTTTGGATGCTAATAATTAAATAATTTAATACCCCTATTTGGGGTTCAAATCNAAAGGATAAATTTGTAATTTCCTTAAATATTAAAATTTGGAAGTCTTCCAAATTAAATGATCCTGGACTTAGAGGTATGATTTTGGATGCTAATAATTAACTAATTTAATACCCCTATTTGGGGTTCAAATGNCTAAACTTAATATGTTTTGCTTAATAAAAACCATCCTTAATCAAATCAATATGGACCCACCAAGATGTGAGCTAGGGTTGGGCAGATCACCAAAACCTTACTTTTCTTGATTTACATAAAATGCTCTAACATGCATTGTAGAAAAATCATAATAATATGAGTTACAGTCGTGTGCTGTTATGAGTTGCCTTCGGAGAAAATATGAGTTGCCGGATAAATCCACGGTGCATAAAGCGCGGAGCCTTTGTATAGAGGATAATAATGAGTTGTCGCCGTGTGGATAAGATTTCCGCCAAAACCTTACTTTATCCTCTATTTTTCTACCAAAACCTTACTTTCTCTAAAGGCTCCAAGCATCGCTCCACCATTTGATGCTGCCAACCACGTAGCCTCCACGCAAATCACGTTTTATGCACCATGGATCTGTCCGACTTGACCTCCTCCGTCCGTTGAACACAAGTGCGATCGGATGTCTTTCTGTTATAATCCCCAAGTGACTTAACCCGTGAGCCTTTCAGACTAAAACCTTAAGATCTTGGCCTAGACTCAATCAAATCACATGGAGTTTATTTTTAAACCTTCATCTACTCAAGAAAAACCTATCTATATGGATATATGATATGAAATACAATAAATACATATAGAGAGTCAAAATAAGCTCGGATTAGAGTTAGAGTTCAGTACCTTTATCTGAGACAGGAGACCTCAATCAGATGGTTGTGGTAGCTTCATTTGGTCCCAACAAACCTCCTGATGAAATCCCAAGCCTTGATGAATGGTCTAGGTATGAATTCGATCAAGTTCATTTTTAGGTGTTGGTCTAGAGCTAGGTTAGAGGCTATTTCAGAGGGGGCTTTTGTGGGGAATCAACTTCTCTCACTGTGGGGATGGTGTGTGCACAAGTAATTGGAGTTTGTTGAGCTGTGGAGCTGTGGAGAGTTCTGTCCTAGTTTTGGCAGAATTTGAGCTCAAAATTGAGCTTCCACAGTGCGGATCAATTGGGGAAAATGGTGGGCTTGAATTGAGGAGGTCTTAGGGAGTCTCTGAGAAAAATTTGACAGAGTTTCCTTAAGAAAATTTCAGTTCTTCATTTTTGGCCATGGAGGTGAGGTTTAAATAAAATTGCTTAGGGTGGTTGTCATGGATTTTATAAGAGTTTTTGTTTTCTACCCATGGGATCGATATTGAGACTTTTAAAGAAAATTTTATATTAGTTGAAATGATACGTATACTTGTGTAGTACCCCTAGTGTGTAAAGCCTTTTTATCATCTTTATATAATATTTAATTTTGCATGTTAGCCGCTAAAATATAAATTGGGTCAAGTTTTTGGCCATAGAAATTAATTAATTGTGTAACTGCGAGTCGGGTCACATGACGTCTATACGGTAGATTCCTGACGCGAGTTCATTTTGTGCTACCTTGCTCCAATTGACCTTGTTTTGCTCTTATTTTACTCATTTTTCTCTAAAATGTCATCTCTAGTACCTGCAACAAAAAACATGCAAAATATGTTCCATTAAAGTGCAATATCATTAAAAATGTGCATAAAATGTATATATTAAAATAACACATTTTTAGGCATGTCATTATTCATAACATAGTCTTCCTATTATAGTGGAGAGGGCATATGATGATATTTTTTATCTTCTGCTTTAAAGGATTCTGTAAGGGATTTTTTTTATATTTTACGTGAATAAACTTATCATCCAACTACTCTCTGACTCGGCCAACTAAGCTTAATTGGCTTCGGGTCGGCTATATCAACTCGATGGGCTGAGCTTGCTCGACATGATTAGCTCGATCGGTTGAGCTTTGTCAATATTGGTCAACCGGTTGATATGGCTTGGCCGTCGATCCTTGACCCTTGTAAGGTTTTCTTTTGTGCCTCTTGGATGATTGGAGATTCTTGGGAACTAGATCTTTTCTAAGATTAGTTTTCTCGTAATGTTTGGCATGGATGTTCATTGTCTCATATTTGGTCAAATGACTCTAGCTTAGATTATTTTGTCATCCTTTTGTCTTTCTTGTGGCTCAGTTGGCTTTAGGCTTGTTGGCTTTGGCTCGGACAGCTTCGATCGCTCGGATAGGCAGGCCTAATGTTTTCTTCTGAACTGTTAGATCCTCTCAGATTTAGACCTGACAAATTTTTTATGTACATGTTATATATAACTAAAATTTAATTGCATCTGAGTTAAAAAAAAATTACATTTGATCATCTTCTCCTTTATTAATTCTAAACTATCAGTAAAACAATAAAAAAGGGTGAATATTCTTTAAAAGAAGTCTAGTTTAAATTGTGTTGCATGTTTTACTTGCTTTGAGAGGAATTTGGTTAGTTTTTCCCCTGAAGTTTTATTTAGTTGTAGCTTGATCATGAATTAAACTAATGTTTTCCTCTCAGTGCAGGCACGGGTAACATAATCAAAAACAAAGTTGACTTAACTGCAACTTATTATAATATTCTTAAAATATAAGAAACAATGAATACAATCCATGTTGACGTTATGGTTGCAAATGAGGCAAGTCTTCCACAAGTTATTTGTGGATTGGGTCCATTAAAATTTATCCATGACTATTTAGTCAACAAAGAAGTCAATCTGAACATTTTCATTAGTATTCGATTATTAAATGAGTAATTTTGAATAGTTTGTTGTTTAATTTATTCATGTTCATAAATAATATCATTTAAAGTTCGTGAACTAACTCGAATAAAGCTTGACTACAGCTCAATTATAGCTTATTTATAAAAAATATCATTCTAATGTTTAATTTAGGTATAAAGAGTACTGCACGAAATAACAGTTGTTTTTGCCAATAAGTTACTCGTATGAAGATCGAGTAAAGACTCGATTAAAGCTCAATTATGGCCCATTTATTTGGCTAAACGAATTACTCATTAAATAATTCAATAATTCCTATACGAGTCAAGCTTAAACCAAATATGTATAAACAAGTTCCAGCTCGAACATAATCTTAAAAGTTCAGATTGAGCTCCAACCGAACTCAAATAAGCCCATAATAAATGAGTTGAAACCCAAACAAGATGTTGCCTGGTTTCACTCAGCTTATTCGTAGCCCTAATTAACATAGTTGAGGGCATTTGATTATTTACGACCTTGAGGCCGGCACTCGTCTCGATGAACTAAAAATACGAAAATTTAAAATAAAGATCGCTTCTTTAATTATTTATGAAAAAATTAAACAGAATCCAAGAAAAAATTTTGGCTTAAGCTCACGTTCCGTACAGACGGCCGTTTCTAATGGTGGTCGAGGCCCAGTTAGTCTATGGGCTCTCATCGACACGACCAGTGGGGAGAAACACGTAATTAAAGGGAGGCCCAACTCAACTATCAAACCTGCTGTCATTGAGGTTATTTGTTTGGATATTCTTTAAATACTCAAATTTTTTAAATACGAAGTGGTCCAAATCCTTATTTTGATATTTTAACGTGGTTTAATTTAATGCATATTAAATGTATTAAAATATTTTTTATATTTGTTATAATAAATGTTAAATGCTTTGGAGAAGGGAGTGTACATGAGAGAGCAATGGTGTGCATCATCATTGATAATGGTGGAATGTGACAAGGTTGGGCTATGGGCAAAGGTGGCGACAAGGAATGCTACTCAGGGACTAAGGATGCGTTTTGGGGCGGTGGTGTGGTGGCGATGTATTGCCGCACTGCAGTTTTTCCTCTTAGGTGTTTAGTCAGCATTCTCAAAAAGCTACAGCATTTTCCCACTAGACATGTTTACTTTAAGTGGTTGCTAAGAAGCTGCAGTCTGACTACTTAAAAAAAAATGGTTGGTAATAGCCACTGCAACTTTTTGAATAATAACTTCACAATTACTTCCTTAAACAGCTGCAACAGACCCTAAAATGAGTCATGAGTGGTCTTAATGTTGATTTTTTAAAGTTAGTTGACTCGAGTGAACATCAAAGGCAAGGAAAACAGATATTTCAGGATAAGTGCAATCCATTTTTTTAGCTTTGAATTCCTTTTATTAATTAAGAGGTTGTTTGTTTACAAGTATAATGAGTGTTGTTGTGTGTCATAAAATTTACTACGGTAAAGCGATAATTTAACGTGTTAGCGTTGTATGAATATCTAAAATAAACACAAATGAAATAAAAGTAGCATGAGGAATCACCAGGACTTCTTTATTTGGAAAAACAAACCATGAGAGTTGCTCAGTCAAAGTATTCCACTATATATCTGTAAGTACATGAGTGCATTTTTCTCTTAGGAAAGGCAGAAACACATTTATAAACTTACACCGAATGTTACACTTGTCTTCATGCAGCACAAAGAAAAAACATGTGCTAACATAATGATCATATTTCAACTACAATTTTTTCAAGCAATTGTTGTGGTCGACAGCAGGTAGAGACGGCCAACGGGCGGTGGTCAATAATGATCTGCGGCTACCAAAATCGGTGATTATCCATTGGAACTCTCTCCATAACAGGATTTAGATTTCTACTACATGTTTGTTTCTTCTTCTTCTCCCTCTCCAAGTAAAGTGAGGAGTTTTATAGCTTTTAGAGGAGATACATTTTGATTTTTTTGCCGCTTAACTTCCTTAACCACCTGATCGAAAGGTCCATGCTTTTCTCCATTAATCGTAGATAGTTTTCTAAGTATTTTATTAGTAGAATTGAGCGATCTTAAGATCATTGAATTCCTCTCATCAAAACGCTCAAGTCGACTATAAATATGTCAATTTTGGAGTACATGTAAGCATTCAACTGATGTTCCAAAACTTTCAATTATATTTCAACAGCTTGATATTGGTTTGATTGGACAATGATTGAACTAACTTTGACAGTACTAGGTTTGTCATGTTGAGACGATTAGTTTGATTATAAACTTACTAAAATTGAAGCCCAGATGAACTTAAATTTGAATTTGGATAATCCCTTAACAAAAATGCATTGAGATTCGTGTTTGATAAAAATCTGTTAATGACACATCAAGTCTAATGTAAAGTAAATGCAATAATTTTAAGATATTTAGTTTTTAGCTGAAGTAAATTAACCACAAAGTAATATTTGGAGGAACTTAGAATACCTCAATTAGAGCACTTTCTATGCATTCCAGATTAGCCAAACTCAAAAGCCTTCTTCCTAATATCTCTCAAAAGTTTCCGCTTCTTCAACTTTGCATCACTTCATCTAGTGAAGCTCTCATATATAATCTTATCTACTCCACACTTCGATGATCCCATAAATGTTTGCTTCATGCAAAACCTCAAATTGTTGATCTACTCCACTGTTTCCATTCACGCATTGTCACGTCCAATGATGCTATCTACGATGTACATAATCTTCTATATCACACATTGCTGATCATGCAGTGAGTTCCCATTGCTGCCTGTTCTAATGAGCTCCTACCTGGTCTTTATTCCTTGAACTAGGTTCTTCTTTTATTTTTTCCGTTGCAACTAAATACATAAAATATACAAATTTTTAAGAACATTGAATTCTATTTATATTGCATATAAATACTCCTAATTTCTGGATAATTTCAGCCAAATAGGCCGTAAATCAAACACGACAAAGTTTGAAATGCAAGAAAGTAAGATGCAGAGTATATTAAACAATCACTGAGTTGATATGAAAATTTTCATTCAAAATATTAACATAACTTATAAACCAACTATTTACGATAATCAAGAGAGCTCGGAGGAGTGAATTTTGTAAAATTTTCTTTTGCGCTCTTGAATTAAAAACTTGTGATTAAAATTTTCTCAAAAATTACATGACCTG
>JXCR01048954.1:96610-118901 GCA_002079205.1 Phalaenopsis hybrid cultivar | reverse complement strand
GGATACTGAGAACGTAACTTCAAACGAAAGAGAAAAAATCATAGGAGAACAATGCAAAATTAAGCTGGCTATGTTATATGAATGTGACTGTTAAGTAACTAAGATCATTAATATGAATGTGACTGTTAAGTAACTAAATCATTCAGTGTTGTAAAAATGAGAATGTCAAAATTGATGTGTCAATAATTAGAAATAATAGAGAATTATATCGAATACAGAATAGATAAATACAAATAATGACACTCACTATCACAAAAGGGGGCTTCGAGCTTTTTGCATCTGCGTTGAAGAAACCTGATGCTTCCCACCATGCATACCATCTGGAAAGAAAAATAATCATGATCTTAGAATTTAATATTTGCAGGTCACACACATAGAACTTCAATGTGGTAAAGACTATTACGATTTCTCAACAACACTGGGATTATACTGCTTTGCAATTTGACGAGAAAGGAGTTTCTTTGCTCCAGCAGGAGTTTCAGGTTCAGCAAAATCCTCAGGATTCTCATCTTCGACATCCTTTTTTCGATTTTTCTTTTCAACTTTCTTTGATCCATCATTTACCTTTGGTCCATCGAAAACAAAGTATCATCACAGTGCACATGTCAAACTCTATAGTTCTCATAGTTTATTGATTTTGATTCCTCAAATTATTAATAAATACAAAAACTTATAATAAAGAGATGTGTAAGCCTTTTTACCTGGAGTTTGGCAGCCTCAGCCTTTTGTGCAGCCTTGAGCTTCTTTTCTTCTTTAAGTTTTGCCTGAGGTGTAAAAGAGCATTCGTTGAAACAATTAATATACACTGCTGTTAAAATGCCTCTTTAAATTTCACAGAAATAACATACAAAGTTTTCACCAAATTAATAAATATGATGAATTAGTCTAAATAAAACCCTACTTTTTCAAATGTTATTTCCTTGATTTAATAAGCACTAAGTTTAACTGTTTCGGTTATTATTCCATTCGAAGATGTTCTTCACTAGAATTTTTTTAATAAAGTTTTTATTTCGTTTTTTTTTTNAATAACATACAAAGTTTTCACCAAATTAATAAATATGATGAATTAGTCTAAATAAAACCCTACTTTTTCAAAAGTTATTTCCTTGATTTAATAAGCACTAAGTTTAACTGTTACGGTTATTATTCCATTCGAAGATGTTCTTCACCAGAATTTTTTTAATAAAGTTTTTATTTCGTTTTTTTTTTAATTTTGAATACAACACATTGAGATTTTTTCTGTACCATGCTTAGCTAATCCTATAAATAAGTTTCTACTTTAATTTTTTTCTTAACCCATCCAAGCAGTATATGGATTGTAACCAGATGTAATTGCAGTCTGAACTCTCACTTCACCGAATTTTTCTATACATGGAGTTTTATTTCCGATTTGTATTGCTATTTCAAATTAAAATTTTGGAGCACATGGAGCTTTCATAATCTTAAATTGCAACAAATTTATCAAATACTNAATTTTTCTATACATGGAGTTTTATTTCCGATTTGTATTGCTATTTCAAATTAAAATTTTGGAGCACATGGAACTTTCATAATCTTAAATTGCAACAAATTTATCAAATACTGCAATAGGTTAATTNTCAAAATACATGCAAGTCTTAGTACTCCTATTAAAGTTCAAAAAACTGTTCAAATCAAGTATTATTATTGGGTTTTCCATGTTCTCAAGGATGTAAGTTCTACCGATGACCTTTCTTCAAGACATAAATCTTCATATAATCAATGTTATGTCATAAGAAATATTATTTTAATTTCTTCAACCTTAAGGTTGTAAGTCTGACTTATGGGTCTTTCTATAAATGTAAGCCTTAATCCTATCGATTAGGATAGCATAAAAGATAGTAAGCCCATCCAACCACGTTTAGTCTCATGCTTTCCAAAGAAGTGCATGAACCCTCCTAAACTAAGCCAATGCCAACTCCCATGGTAACAAACCTAGTCATCAAACAAATCATAGCCAAACTAACTAATAAAAACACATGAACCATAGACATGATTATTTGATTCAATATAAAACACATGGACAAATCATGGCCAGGTCAGTCCTCCAAGCCCTTCTCAGTTATCTCTAGAACCTCCGAACTGTAAGCAGCCATATTGTGAGCCTCAGAACTATCCAATGAAAATGGAACAAGCAATCTAATGCCAGTAAGTAAATTGAAGTCAAAGACACATACATTTTCACCCTGATTTGCTTGGTATACCTGAGATAAGATTAACGATAGTTGGAAATCATATTCTCTAGGTATGATAGCTCAAATGCCCTAACATTAGAGACTAGATCCACTGGTATAACTAAAATGAAAGAATCATTGAAACTTAATTAAGTATATCTCCATACCATAACCATTCACAATTTTATTAAATTCATATATAATTGCCAAATCTGTGTTTTAAATATTAGCCTAAGCAGTCTCTTAATTAAAAAATTCTCTTGCGAATGAGAGGAATATTTAAGCACGAGGATTTGTAACCACAAAAAATCTTGAGCCCGGGTTTAACGAAAACTCTAGAAATTTAATTAGATGAAATCTAATTAAAAAAGACCTAATCTCCCACATGAAAAGACCCAAGTTTTTCATTGCATCAAAAGGCCAGACAATTGCTTTTCCCCTGCAATCAATCATTCCTCGTCATCATCATTAACTTTACCCCAACTATCACAGGCTCGCTTTACAAATTTTTATTTTCCATTCATTTCATCAAGCACTGCAAGAATTATTAAAACCACGCAAATTTTTTGAAGAAAAAATTAAAAAAAATTGCAAGATAGAATAACAGAAAAAGTAGTAGGCTAACTTAAGACATAGGACTAATGTACCTTATCACACACCTATGCAAACACATAAACAAAAATAGGTAAGAGGAAGATTTACGCAATTCCTCTATTAAATAGACTTAGCAACAATAGTACATGCCTCATCAGCTCTACGTCCTTTTTAACCATTCAGCTTGCATCTCTTATAAGTTTTCAACTCTCAAACTAAACTCTATGCCTCCAATGAGTAATGATGGATGTAATCCTACAGGTCAATTCAAAACAAGCATTTTTAAGAGTAATGTTAATAAATATAATAAGATTCTTACAGTATTAAGATCTACAACAGCTTATGCTAAAACTAAAAGATACACCCTCTATGCATACTAATTTCCATGTATATCAACATAAAAACATTGGAATATTCACTCAACCAATTGCCTTTAAATATTTCAGAAATCGTCAACTTTCATTAAAATATATATTTTATGATATGCCATCAAATTTATCCATATAAAATTTATGCAGCTTCAGATTATGCTCATCAAACAAAAAAAAACTGGCGGTTGCTATTTTCAATATTGAAAAACAAATGCCAAAATATTGTAAAATTTTGCATGCTTGTTTTCAAACTACGTATTGTGAAGCATAGATTAGTTCAGCCAATATGTAAAACATAACCAAGCCAATGCTGGAAAGAGAAACAAAGCAAAACGAACCAGAAAGAGGAGCTGAAATAATAACATAAAAGAGCTGGTTCAAGCACAGAAAAATCAAGGAAGTTGGAAGCTAAAAAGAGACAATTTGAGGAAACTGATTGCTTTCCAGAAATTTGTTGATTTCTAAAACTAAACACTAAGCAAAAAACTAGATTTGCGGAATTAGGGCAAATNAAAGCACAACGAACCAGAAAGAGGAGCTGAAATAATAACATAAAAGAGCTGGTTCAAGCAATTTGTTGATTTCTAAAACTAAACACTAAGCAAAAAACTAGATTTGCGGAATTAGGGGAAACGGAAACCTGGGTAGCTATTCCTGCATGGTCCATTCCAGGTACCCACAAAACATTACAACCTGACATTCTTCTCCACCGGATAATCATGTCCTGCACAAAGTAAAAAATGGTAATTTAAAAAAGTTCAAAAAATGATAACACAAAATAATGACGGCAATAAACAGTGGAGAATAAGTTAACAAACCACCTGTATAGAAGCAGTAAGGCCATGGCCTATGTGAAGAGCGCCGGTTACATTTGGAGGTGGCAGAACCTAGCCATACAATTCATAAGGAAAATGGACATTAGAATAATATATAAAANGGTTACATTTGGAGGTGGCAGAACCTAGCCATACAATTCATAAGGAAAATGGACATTAGAATAATATATAAACATTATGGCTATGTATTATCTTTTGTATTGATAGCAAACTTCTCTTTCTTTCAGTCTTCACCCCCCTCATGAAAAAATAAGAATTAAATGCATCAAAACCTCACCTTTTGAACTTCTATAACTGTACGGATGAGGTAAGGTTATATTACTTAGCACCCACTCAAATGAACCAAATAAAATATCAATTTTAAGATTGAAATTATATCTCCGGGTCCATAACAAGTATTCCTTTGCTTTAAATTATGCCATATTTCACCTTCCCAGCATAAATTAGCTAGAGAAACAGTTTAAACTTTAACAAGATGAGAGCTATTATTAGAACAAATACATAATGCACAAAAGAAATAACTGATAAATGTCAATCACTTTTACTCCTATGATCAAGTTATATAATAATAATACAGGTTAACATCTTGAATGCATTACAGAAAGAACACNAAATAACTGATAAATGTCAATCACTTTTACTCCTATGATCAAGTTATATAATAATAATACAGGTTAACATCTCGAATCCATTACAGAAAGAACATGAATACTGAGAACGTAACTTCAAACGAAAGAGAAAAAATCATAGGAGAACAATGCAAAATTAAGCTGGCTATGTTATATGAATGTGACTGTTAAGTAACTAAGATCATTAATATGAATTTGACTGTTAAGTAACTAAATCATTCAGTGTTGTAAAAATGAGAATGTCAAAATTGATGTGTCAATAATTAGAAATAATAGAGAATTATATCGAATACAGAATAGATAAATACAAATAATGACACTCACTATCACAAAAGGGGGCTTCGAGCTTTTTGCATCTGCGTTGAAGAAACCTGATGCTTCCCACCATGCATACCATCTGGAAAGAAAAATAATCATGATCTTAGAATTTAATATTTGCAGGTCACACACATAGAACTTCAATGTGGTAAAGACTATTACGATTTCTCAACAACACTGGGATTATACTGCTTTGCAATTTGACGAGAAAGGAGTTTCTTTGCTCCAGCAGGAGTTTCAGGTTCAGCAAAATCCTCAGGATTCTCATCTTCGACATCCTTTTTTCGATTTTTCTTTTCAACTTTCTTTGATCCATCATTTACCTTTGGTCCATCGAAAACAAAGTATCATCACAGTGCACATGTCAAACTCTATAGTTCTCATAGTTTATTGATTTTGATTCCTCAAATTATTAATAAATACAAAAACTTATAATAAAGAGATGTGTAAGCCTATTTACCTGGAGTTTGGCAGCCTCAGCCTTTTGTGCAGCCTTGAGCTTCTTTTCTTCTTTAAGTTTTGCCTGAGGTGTAAAAGAGCATTCGTTGAAACAATTAATCTACACTACTGTTAAAATGCCTCTTTAAATTTCACAGAAATAACATACAAAGTTTTCACCAAATTAATAAATATGATGAATTAGTCTAAATAAAACCCTACTTTTCAAATGTTATTTCCTTGATTTAATAAGCACTAAGTTTAACTGTTTCAGTTATTATTCCATTCGAAGATGTTCTTCACCAGAATTTTTTTAATAAAGTTTTTATTTCGTTTTTTTTTTATTTTGAATGAACACATTGAGATTTTTTATGTACCATGCTTAGCTAATCCTATAAATAAGTTTCTACTTTAAATTTTTTCTTAACCCATCCAAGCAGTATATGGATTGTAACCAGATGTAATTGCAGTCTGAACTCTCACTTCACCGAATTTTTCTATACATGGAGTTTTATTTCCGATTTGTATTGCTATTTCAAATTAAAATTTTGGTGCACATGGAGCTTTCATAATCTTAAATTGCAATAAACTTATCAAATACGGCAATAGGTTAATGTTTTGGATTTTCACACACATTAAGATTTATTTAAGAGTATTTAATTGTGCACTAAGATTTCTTAAAGATCCCATTTCCTCTCTTTTTCTGCTTTAATTTGCAGCGCCTTTAGAAATTTACTTCAATAATTTTAAATGATGTCTCTAAAAAGATAAAAATAAGAGCTAATCTGGTACTAATTCCTTATTATACACCCTTGAAATTTGTTCCTTCTATAATTCTCAGCAGCAATGTCAAACAAATTAACTGTTTAACAACATTAGTTTAAGTAATATTGAAACATGTTTTCATTAAAAATATCAGTTTCTTGAATTGACATCTTTTTACAGGAAGTTTATCTAGAATTTCAACCCAATCGCAGTATCCTTAACTGAGCTTCTCAAATCAAATAGATTCATGTGGTCACATAATGCATAGGCTAACTTTGAAGGTTTGAAGAAACATGTTACTCAAGCCCCTATTCTAGCACTTCCAGATTTCAATCAAATATTTGAAGCGGAGTGTGATGCATCCAACGTGGGAATTGAAGGTGTGCCGAGTCAAAGTGGACATCCCATTGCCTTCTTCAATGAGAAATTGAATGAGGCCAAGATGAAGTATTCTAACTTTGACAAGGACTTGTATGCAATGTAAGAGCTCTTGGTCATTGAGGGTCATTGCTTGCTTACAAACGAGTTCCTCTTTACACGGATCACGAACCCTTGAGATTCCTAAATATATATAACAAACTAAAAGAGAAACATGCCTCATTAAAAAAATTCTTATCTTTATTTCATTTTGTTCTACAACACAAGAAAAAGAAATCAGAATTAAACAGATGATGCATCGAGCCATTGTCACTTATTAATTAATACCATGCAAATATGCAATTGAAGATAATTGGATTTGAAGTTTTAGATGATGCATATGCCACTAAAGAAGATTTACAAAAGATTTGAACAAGTTGATAGGACAGAATGAGCAATTCCATATATTAAATGGCAATTTATTTTATCGAAACAAGTTGTGTATACAAGGAATTCACTCAAAGAAGAAATATTAAAGGAGCATTACAATTGAGAAACGACGGGACATTTTTGCAAACACTACTCTTTTCTTAGTGAAAGAAAAATTTTATTGGCCCAGATTGGTGTGAGATGTAAAAAGACATGTCAAATAGTACAAAGACAATGAGATATATCATTTGGCTAAAACTCAGGGGAAAAGTACACTCATCTTTCCACTTCAGAGGCAACCTGGTTGAATGTAAGCAATGGACTTTATAATGAGTTTGCCACAAACACAGTAGAGTAAGGATTTTGTTATGATAGTGATAGATCGTTTCTCCGAGATGGCATACTTCGTTCAAAATCACAAGACAATGGATGCATCAGAAAATGCAGGCATATACTTTAACGAAATAATCCGTCTTCACTTCAGATAGAGAACCTTATGGGGTAAACTTGACATAAATTTTAAATCTAGTTCAGCAATCCACCCACGACATTAGCATATAGAGGCTACATATCACATTTTGTGAAATCTTCTCAGGTGTTTTGTGGGAAAAAAAAATTAAATGGTAGGATTGATTCTTTTGTAGGTTAAGTTTGCCTACAATCGGTCCACTGCTCGGTCCACAATTCGCAGTCCATTTGAGATTATATACCGGTGAAATCCTCTCGCTCCATTAAAATTAGTGCTAATACTTCTAGTTGTTGAGTTTAGCATGGATACAAATGTTAGAGTCTGAGAGATTCAGATCACATATGAGAAGTTGAGGATATAAATTACTAAGCAAAATGCTAAATATCATAACTGACAAATAATTCTAGAAAAGCTCAGGTTTATAATGAATGTAATATGATATGGATTATACTAAAGAATGATTAATTTCCTGAAGATGCAGGAGTTTCTAGACAACAAGCCGAACCCTCTCTAACCAAGAGTGAACAACTTGAACAATACTTTGCTACTACACATAACTATCACCTTACTATGAAGATCCAAAAGTTTCTAGATAGCAAGGCGAAGCCTCTCTTACCCAGAGTGAATAATTAAAACAACATTTTGCTACTACAAGGAATGTTTTGTCCGCATGACAATAACAAATGAACACAAAACGAATCCAATTCCGCTTACGAAGAGGTCCAAAATTATCCAGCTTCCAATGACTGGACCACACCTCTTGGGCCCCAATTACTTTACTTAGCACTAACATCAGGGTTATTTGGAAATTTATAAATTTGTTTGCTTGGACTAATTTGTGGATTTATTTTGGTTTAGATTTATGTTGGACTAAAGGATTCTTCTCATGTTTCTTAAATTATGAATGTTATAATATTTTTCTTCTCAAGTTATGTGTTTGTAGCTTGATTGGGGAATAGATGGTTGATCCTCCTTCGAGTTCATGTCGCGCCAAGCAACCATTAAATGACGCTCTAGTTGTTCTCACACAAGTAGCACTCGTTGACTTTCATACTCCACTTATCCTATGTCAGCTTCGCTTTCTTCCTGCCATATCCCACAAAACGACAATCACCCCTAATTTTCTTTCCAAACCCCATTCTATCTCAGACTTCTAATACCTTAAACTCTTCTAGGAAACCAAAAAATAATGCCACCAACTAAAATTTATTCTCCAAAAATGATTTTTAAACAAACTCAAATTAGCCCAATCTAAATTAATTTTGAAATTTCAGCCAGGATACCATATTAAACACTCATCATTCTACAAAAAACTCTAGCACACACCCCTAGATATTAAATAAAAATCAATAACAATTTTTAGTCCTTAAACTCACCAAAAGCCCACCATCCCCATTAACTAATGAATATGGTATTATTATAGCGCAGTAAGGTCCATATAACATACCGTTCAAAGTTGAAGCATGGAGAGCAAACTAAAATTAGAGTTTCGATGGCCAACACAAAGGGATGAGTACATACCATCCATTAGTTAATCACAATTACAAGCTGGTTCTTAAAATAGGCAATCATGGTGCAATTTCTATTCATATACTCGAACTAAAAAAAAATAAATCAATTGGATTTCAGGACAATCACTAGAATGAATAGTTATAGAAAGTAAACCTTTTGGTCCTTCTTTATCTTTCTTTCTGCATCATCATCCCCAACCTATATATAGCCAAATAAAACATAAAGTAAGCTCCATATCACATTTCCCAACATTCAAGGCAGAATAAAAGTAAGCTTGGTAAAATAAAGAATAATTAGTAAGAAACTATGCAAATGAATTAGCTTAAAATAAAGACAATTCAGAACCACACCACACAATTATCATGTATTTACATATCTATCACCTAAATTAACACCCAAATCTTTAACATCACATAAAAATACCACTAATATTTTTTAAATGCCAGTGATATTTACTCTTCTAAGCTAAGAACACCTCTTCATGCATATGATTTGACATGATTATAACATTAAAGTGTTATATATGTAAATGTTGTTTGGTTGTGAATTCGAGCAACATTTGGGCAAGATTTAACCTAAATCTCATTTCTCCTCCGCTTTACCTTCAATCCCAGATTGAGTAAATCCCGTTGGAAGGTCTAATTACGACATTTAGAGAAGTTTAAGCACGTGAAGGGGGGTGTGGGAGGAAGAAAGAGAAAGACGAGGGTTGGTCAGGTAGGAGCGAGGCGGAAAAAGGGACATACAACAGGACTTCAGAGAGCTTTGTACGTTGCGATCCCACCATTGACTCCCCATATAGCTTCAGAAGCGAGTGTGTCGCAAGGTTTACAAGCACAAGAAAGGAAGAAAGTTGGCAATGGCTTCAGGTGAAACCGACAGAGAGGAGGCGAGGGGGAAGCATGCGGTCATAAGAGAATAGCTTACACGATTTAATATAGAAAGATTTACATACATACCACCCATTTCTTATGTATTTGCATTTGTTGCACCGAAATTTTAATTTAGATATTTTTAATGTGATGCAATATGTTTAGGTGGTATAAATATAAAAAGTAAAATTGAGGTGTTACACAAAACTATCACCTTACTATGAAGATCCAGGAGATTTCAGACAACAGGGAGAAACCTCTCTCACCCAGAGTGAATATTTAGAACAACATTTTGCTACTACAAGAAATGTTTTGTCCGCATGACACGAACAAATGAACACAAAATGAATCCAATTCCGCTTACGAACAGGTCCAAAATTGTCCAGCCTCCAACGGTTGGACCACACCTCTTGGGCCCCAATTGCCTTACTTAGCCCTAATATCAGGTTATTTGGAAATTTATAAATTTGTTTGCTTGGACTAATTTGAGAACTTATTTTGGTTTTGATTTATGTTGGACTAAGAATTCTCATATTTCTTACATTATGAGTGTTATAATATTTTTCTTCTCAAGTTGTGTTTGTAGCTTGATTGGGGAATAGATGGTTGATCCTCCTTAGAGTTCATGTCACGTCATGTAGCCATTAAATGACAGTCTTGTGGTTCTCACCCAATTAGCACTCGTTGAATTTCATACTCCACTTACGTTATGTCGGCTTTGCTTTCTTGTTGTCTTATCCCCCAAAACACCCTGATTTTCTTTCCAAACCCCATTGTATCTCAGGCTTTTAAAAACTAAAAATCTTATAGGAAACCTTAGTGCCCCCATTCTAAAATTTATTCTCCAAAAATGATTTTTAAACAAGCTCAAATTAGCCCAATCTACATTAATTTTGACATTTCTTCTGGGATACCATACTAAACATTCATCATTCCACAAAAAACTCTAGCACACACCCCTATATATTAAGTAAAGATCAATAACATTTTTTATTCCTTAAACTCACCAAAAGCCCACCATCCCCATTAACTAAGGAATATGGTACGATTCTAAGGCAGTAAGGTCCATATAACATAACCTTCAAAGTTGAAGCATGGGGAGCAAACTAAAATTAGAGTTTCAATGGCCCAAACAAAGGGATGAGTACATATTATCCATTAGTAATCACAATTACAGGTTGGTTCTTAAAGTAGGCAATCATGGTGCAATTTCTATTCATATGCTCAAACTAAAACAAAGCAAATCAGTTGGATTTTAGGACAATCAATAAAATGAATAGTTATAGAAAGTAAAACTTTTGGTCCTTCTTTATCTTTCTTTCTGCATCATCATCCCCAACCTATATATAGTCAAACAAAAAACATAAAGTAAGCTCCATATCACATTTCCCAACATTCAAGGCACAGTAAAAGTAAGCTTGGTAAAACAAAGAATAATTAGTAAGAGCCTATGCAAGTGAATTAACTAAAAATAAAGACATTCACAACCACACCACACAATTATCATGTACTTACATATCTAACACCTAAATTAACACCCAAATCTTTAACATCGCATAAAATCACCAACAATATTTTTTAAATGCCAGTGATACTAACTCTTCTAAGCTAAGAACACCTCTTCATGTATATGATTTGACATGATTATAACATTAAAGTGATATATATGTAAATGTTGTTTGCTTGCGAATTTGAGCAACATTTGGGCAAGATTTAACCTAAATCCCATTTCTCCTCCGCTTTGCCTTCAATCCCAGATTGAGTAAATCCCGTTGGAAGGTCTGTTTACGGGATTTAGAGAAGCTGAAGCACGCGAAGGGGGGTGTGGGAGGAACAAAAGAGAAAGACAAGGGTTGGTCGGGTAGGCACGAGGTGGGAAGGGGACATATACCGGGGTTTCGGAGAGCTTTGTACGCTGCGATCCCACCATTGAATTCCCAGTTAGCTCCAGAAGCGAGTGTGCCGCGAGGTTTACAGGCACGAGAGAGGAAGAAAGTCGGCAATGGCTTCGGGTGAAACCAGCAGAGAGGAGGCGAGTTAGGAGGTTTACGGCCATAAGGGAATAGTTTGCGCGAATTAATATAGAAATATTTGCATAAATACCACCCATTTCTTATGTATTTGCATTCGTTGCACCCAATTTTTAATTTAGATATTTTTATAGTGATGTAATGGGTTTAGGTGGTATAAATATAAAAATTAAAATTAAGGTGTTAAATATTATATTCATTGNGGAATAGTTTGCGCGAATTAATATAGAAATATTTGCATAAATACCACCCATTTCTTATGTATTTGCATTCGTCAAACCCAATTTTTAATTTAAATATTTTTATTGTCATGTAATGGGTTTAGCTGGTATAAATATAAAAATTAAAATTAAGGTGCTAAATATTATATTAATAAAAATTGAGTTTTATGTATGTGAATGCCCCCTTAATATGTTTTTATTCAAGTTAATTTTAATAAATTATATTAATTAATAATTAATAAATATATCATCAAACTATTTATAATTATATAAATTTATATGTAATTATTTTTAAATCCATTAAAATAAATTAACTAACACATGAAAAGTCAACTAGTTTAATAATATTGTAATTAAGTATTAACTAGTATAATAAATAATCAATCAATATTAATTAATGAATAAGATTATTATTTGATGAATATTTAATTCTATAAACTTTTTTATTGATTAGTTAGTTTAATTTATTTTTAACTATTTATTAACATAATTATCATTTTTTTACTTTGCTCTAAGTATCAAAATTTGAATTTGGGGAATTTTCCACTAATGAGAAGTGTAATTAATGAATTGTTTTTATTTTTTAAAATGCAAGTAATTTTGATATTATAGTATTTTAATTAATAACTTTGATTAATTAGTACAAATAATTTGATTAATTAGAAAAAAAATAGGAATAATATGTTTTTACGTGAATATTCTATATATTCATATGGCAAGGGGCATAACCAAATAAATCAATGTGCTACTACTCTAAAGCTTTGATGACTTTCTTATAAAATACAACTCTAATAAGTAAAGAACGGAGTAGGAAGCAAAATCACGACATGATTCAAATAGTTAAATACTGCAAATACAAGAGGATATTTAAGATCTTAATTGTGGTTATTTTGGTCCACCAAAGAGCAGATTCGTAGAGGTATAGACGAGCCAAACATGAGCGGGCTCTAGCTTTACTAGTGTTTGGCTCTTTAAAAAATACTACTCTTTCGACTCATTTATATTCCAAACACAAATAAAATGTTTGTGTTCGACTAGTTTGCTTGGCGAGTCGAACACGAGATGTTTGATAACAAAGAGTATTTTTGACAAACAAAATCACACAGTCATAGGATGTTAAGGATTGGGATGAAATTTAAAACTTATTATATCCATTAAAAATCATTTAAGTATAATTTAATATGTTTTTATTCTATTTTTAATTAATAACTTTAATTGATTATAAATCTTTGCAGNTATTTTTAACTATTTATTAACATAATTATAAATTTTTACTTTGCTCTAAGTATCAAAATTTGAATTTGGGGAATTTTCCACTAATGAGAAATGTAATTAATGAATTGTTTTTATTTTTTAAAATGCAAGTAATTTTGATATTATAGTATTTTAATTAATAACTTTGATTAATTAGTACAAATAATTGATTATATGTTAAATTATTTTTTTCTTAAAATATTTATAGATTATTATTAAGTGAGGGTCATTGAATAGGAANATATCATCAAACTATTTATAATTATATAAATTTATATGTAATTATTTTTAAATCCATTAAAATAAATTAACTCACATATGAAAATTCGATTAGTTTAATAATACTGTAATTAAGTATTAACTAGCATAATAAATAATCAATCAATATTAATTAATGAAAAAGATTATTATTTGATAAATATTTAATTCTATAAACTTTTATTATTGATTAGTTAGTTTAATTTATTTTTAACTATTTATTAACATAATTATAAATTTTTACTTTGCTCTAAGTATCAAAATTTGAATTTGGGGAGTTTTCCACTAATGAGAAGTGTAATTAATGAATTGTTTTTTTATTTTTTTAAATGCAAGTAATTTTGATATTATAGTATTTTAATTAATAACTTTGATTAATTAGTACAAATAATTGATTATATGTTAAAATAATTTTTTTCTTAAAATATTTATAGGTTAATATTAAGTGAGGGTCGTTAGGGGTGTAAACAAGCCGAACATGAGCAAGCCCAGACTCAGCTCTTGTTCAGCTCGTTTATATTTCAAGCTCAAAAAGTGTGTTCGTGTTCGACTAGTTTGCTTAGCGAGCCGAACACGAGTCGTTCACAAACAAATAGTCGTTTTGACAACCCTAATTACATAGTTATAAGATGTTAAAGATTGGGGCAAAATTTAAAATATCATTTGAATCTAATTTAATAATTTTATTCTATTTTCTTAATTAATAATTTTAATTTATTATAAATCTTTGTAGCCTTGTAGTCAGTCAAATTTTTTAAAAATACTACTCATCAAAGATAGATAGATAGATAATTTATGAGTAGTATATCAAGCCAAAACGAGCCAAATAAGAATGAACAAATATTTTTTCATGTTGTTTGTATTCGGCTCGTTGGCTTGGCGAACGAGCCAAACACGAGCTTCTTAACGAGCCGAACACAAACTATTCGCGAACACCGAGCCGTTTTGAAAGCCATAAGGGTCATTGAATAGAGAAAAAATAACAAAATAGGAATAATAAGTTTTTACGTGAATATTCTACATATTCATATGGCAAGGGGCATAACCAAATAAATCAATGTGTTATTACTCTAAAGCTTTGATGTCTTTCTTATAAAATACAACTCTAAAAAGTAAAGAACGGGGTAGGAAGCAAAATCACGACATGATTCAAATAGTTAAATACTGCAAATACAAGAGGATGTTTAAGATCTTAATTGCGGTTATTTTGGCCCACCAAAGGGAGTATCTGCATATAGAGTTATAAACGAGCCTAACATGGGCGGGCTCTAGCTTTACTAGTGTTTGGCTCTTTAAAAAATACTACTCTTTCGACTCATTTATATTTCAAACACAAATAAATTGTTTGTGTTCGACTAATTTGCTTAGCGAGCCGAACACGAGATGTTTGATAACAAAGAGTATTTTTGACAAATCAAGTCACAGAGTCATAGCATGTTAAGGATTGGGACGAAATTTAAAACTTATTATATCCATTAAAGATCATTTAAGTATAATTTAATATATTTTTATATTATTTTTTAATTAATAACTTTAATAACATAATAGCAAAGCATCAATTTCTCATATTATCTGCCTCAAACTAAAGTAAACATTAATCAATTTTCAAGTTATTCAACAACTTTAATGTCATATAAATGTTCTCATATTATCTTTGTTAATAGAAAGCCAACTTAACATTATCAATAAGATGTTAATCTTATTGATAATGTTAAGTTGGCTTTCTATTAGAAAGTTGCGATAAGATCATTATCATTGTACACCCAATCACGCATTCAAGCGTGTAAAAGAGCGGAACTTCAAAAACTTCGAGCCTCATTCATGGTTGGCTCGCTCTTCAGCTCGTGCTTGAATTGACTGATTAATAGCATGTTTGTATTCAACTCGATTCAAGCTCATCGGTTCAAATTAAACTCATGTTTAGCTCGAATTTCTCACTTGACTTGTAGGATTTAAAATATAATTAATCTTAAATCTGAGCTATTAATTTTTTAAATATATTTATTTTAATTGAACAAGATTTCGAAATTACTTTGATTTTTTTTTACATGAGATTAATGTTTACAGAATGGGAGGCTAAAAAAGAGGGGAATTTATATGCATGCCATCAGATTCTATATATTCACATATCTAACAGCCTTTTCAATTCATGTTACTCTAATTTTAAATATCATATTACAAATGTTGGTTGCTTGGATCTTTTGTATTTACATATCTAACACCTAATTATATTTATTTATTTATTTTATTCAGAAATACCTGATCTTGGACTTTCGAATTTTGTCAGTTACTTTGCCTATGAGCCGAAGTTGCTGAGTTTATCTCACCAGAATAAGTGGCCAAATTAGACCGACCAGCCGAAGTAGTTGAATCAAGCCCGTTAGCCGAAGTGGATAAAAGACACTTGAATCTGGTAAAAAATATCAACCCTTTCAATGTTTAATGTGTCGTCGGATTTTCGAGACCGTGTTTCTTGCCCAAGACTAAAGGACGACCATGAAGAAGCCGCCATTGGATTACGTATAGGGTGTAGATGTTGTCTACATTATAGTCTTACCATCAAAGATGTCACGATGAGATTACTAGCTAAGATAGAAACGTTGTACTCATTATTGTATGATTACAATTATATATGCTTTTCCAAAGGTCTCCACCTTACCTTTTCTTATACATTAATTTTATAGTCGTACGGAGTGTTCTACCAGATTGTATGTATTGACGGACTATACCGGATCCTAAGTCCCATATTGATTCAACATATTTATAATTATACTATCAAAATAATTTTTTTAAAATAATTTTAGTATAACAAATTTTTAAAATATATATATAAATTAATATAAAAAATATAAATAAATATTATGATTGAACTATTTAATTATTTCGAATTTAAACAAGCCAAACACAAAGGAATAAATTTTTATTCATGTTCACTTATCTATCAATCAAGCTAAAAAAATTGTTAGCATTTAGCTCACGTGCTTAACGAATGAACCATACACGAGTTATTTTAAAAAAAATTGTGCAAGTTTCATTTGGTGGAGCATCGTCTTTCGAACGTTTCCCGACATTGTTTCGCAAGAATGACAATTTTTCGTTGTTTTTAGTTAAGTGAAGCTCCTTCAAACAAAGCATAAGTATCCAAAATGTCATACCGAGCATATTTGAACATTAAATTAGTAAGATTGAATTAAATTGAACTCCAATTTATTTTTCACATTTTTTGAAATACATATATATTACCAAAAGTTGTGTTTTATCACCTAAAAACTTATTAATTGTGAAGAATATAATACTTTTATCATAATATGCATCGCATGTCTCGGCTTGTTGGTTGGCATCCACTATATAAAAACCGTCAGGTCGGGAGTTTGAATTTCCTCTAGCACAATTAGCCTTAAAGAGGTGATAGTTGAACTGTTAGACACGTTAGGAATATAACAACATCTGATCATTCCTTTTAAAATAATAATAATAATACTACTTATATCATAATATATGACAAAAAATGAATATAAAGGAACATAGTGCAAGTACTTAGTCTTTGACACTTATAGTTAGTTTTAATTAAAACCCTTACAAATTATTATTAAGGTCTTATAATGGAATATGATCTCATACATTAAAATTGTGATGGCAATGGTCGTTGAAGCATTTCAAAATCCTTGCACAACTCGCTCATTCACACCCACTTTCCAGGTGGCACTTCTTCGCTTTTTTATTGGGCCACGTCCATTGCGCCAAGTTGTAGACATAACGAATCCGCTTTCGCCACCTCAGCATGCTTATCTGGCTTCCATCATCCACATCGCTCCTGTCTTCCGTCCTCGTGAGCTCACCACCATTGAACTTTATAGAGATAAATGAATCTAAAAAAAGTCATATATATAATCAATAATAAATTTGTAAATAAATTATATGAAGATGAATTTAAAATATATTGAAAAGGTTGTTAGAGCAACATAAATTAATTATATATCTTTATATCCATAAACTAAAATTCAATACTATAAAATTTCATTCCGTGCATAGGAGAGTTTGCACTGGTGACTCCAGTGTCTTATAAACTCTGTCAACCAAAGAATCACGGTAGACAGTATATATGCTGATTATCGTGATTTTTTGGTTGATAGAGTTTGTAAGACCCTGAAATCACGGATTCAAACACACCTATCTACGGAATGAAATTCTTACACACGCCAGATTGGTCACAAGGCTGGTCTAATAGCCTCTGACCAATCTTTAAATATATATATTAAAAATTTATATATATGTGTTACTGTGTAAATGATCTGCGATAAATAGGTTCAATACCTTCAAGGCTAAGAATGGAGGAGTTCTGATCAGATGAAGGAGAAATAGGATCTAGTTTTGGACGGTGGTGATCGAAGAAGGTGGCCGGAAATGGGCTCAGTTTAAAGAGATTTGGAAACTTTCCGGCGACGGTGGCAATCTTCTTCTTCTGACTTCTGAAAGGGCTGCTCTGATACTCCGGTTTTGAAGCTAAGATGAGGAGCTTCTCTTTCAGACAAAGAGAACAGATTCCAACTATCAGTTTGTTTGGGTGAGAGAGGCAGGAGAGGTTATAGGCTCCTCTGTTATGGTTCATTTTTGCAGAAATGGAGAAGATGAGAGGAGGAAGAAGTCAAGGTTAAAATGGTGGGAGAGAGAGATAGAGAAGGGGGGGACGAAGTGGGAAGATAAGGGAGAAGATAAGAGGATGAAGAGAAGGCTAAAATGGTGAAGGGAGATAAGGAGGTGGGAGGAGGAAGTGGGCGCATGTTGAATATATTTTATTCATGCAAACAAAACTTTATAGGAATTTATTGGGGAATGATATTGTTTTTTATTTGTTTAATTCTAATAGATTATGAATAAAATAAAAGTGTTTAAAACAATATGTTATAAGCAATTCTTATATTGTTGAACTCATAGTTGTTTGTGAATTCTCTCTCTCTCACATTCTTATTTAAGTATGACCTACCAAGCTCTAGATCGAATCCTTTAGAGATCAAACGGATCAAAACAATGCACATGACAGACAGATGAATTTTGTGAAAGAATGTAGGGGTGCCCAAAGCATGAACAACAACGATAGAGGTCGATCAGACAAATAGATCGAGTGGACGGTCAGCTAGATGCAAACCAACTTGGACGTCGAGCGACCGAAGGCCAAATAACATGAAGTCGAGATCAAAAGACAACGACCGAAAAGAATCAGAAATAAAAACTTCATTTCACAATATCTGTCTCCGATAAATAAATAAAATATTAAATTTAATGAGGCAGTTAAAGCCAGCAACAAGATATACCATCTCACAATCTCTTATATATATATATGTAATATAATATTTTTTTTCTTTAAATGATATTAAAAATTATTAAATAGTAAGAGTTTTGTGCTGCTAAGATGTTAATATTATTGAACTTAGTGCTATTTTTAAAATATTTTTATAGCAATATTTCTAGAAATACCAAAGACATCGTGACATGTTCTTAAAGAATGGCCAAGTTTACTTAGCATAATAATTACATGTAAATTTATAATTTAAAATTATAAATTAAAAATCAGATTTAAGCATTTATTTATTTCTATTTTTTTAATTATTATATTAAAACAATATGAAATCTTTTGGGATGATTTAAGGGAAGGGCAGTGGTGGGGCCATCCATGCACGTGTGCACGACAATAGAGGACGGAAACATGCACGTGCCCCCACTTCATAATGCGCTAGTGGGTCTGCGAACACATAATGTTAAGATGTTGGGAGGATAATTTTTAATAATTTGTATAAACTACTAATATTAAAGATTTGCATAAGTACAACATAAATATTTATTTGCAAATCATTAATCACTCAGATTCAAGGAAAGAAAAGCATGCATGACATCACATTACATGCAAAAAATAATTATACTACACTAATCATAAAACAATTCTAATAATTTCAAATCTATCCTGATATAATTTATATTAGAAGCAATAAAAACATAATACACAGAACTTGTTATATATATATTTGCATTATTTAAACTCATTATTTAAAAACCGAGGTCTAATAGTCTTCAATTGAACTATTTTAGCTCCAATTTAAATAATCTTTCTATAAACTCTAGGACTAAAACTGCTACATATATATAATAATCATGATTGATATTGACAATTTACTCATTTAAGTTACAAAAAAATTTAAAAATAAAATGATAAAAATTGTTGTTGATATCATAATTAAAAAAAAATGCAAAGATTTATGTATATTATGTCTGGAAAATTGAGCGGTCAGTCGACAGCGTGGATGACATCACATCGTACGATCCACGCAGTCATCTGCCGTTCAGAAGCAATATTTTCCCCACATAAACATATTGATTATTAAAAACTTCTCATCACAAACATTTTAGAGACTAACAAAGAAGCCAATAAAAAATATATATTTGGCCTTAACAATTAGGAAAATCATCACATCTGCTCACAAACTGCACCCCGTAACACAAAATAAATTATTTGGCGTATGCAATGATTTATGAAATCTGAAAAACCTAAACTCTATGAGCAGGAGGAATGAACTAAGAACCCAATCATTGCTCTTCTCAGAACTTATGTTTTGGCCTTTTCTATGCATATAATTTAGAGAGTTCTTCTGTAAAAGCCTTTCTGAGGGCTTCTCTCTTGAGTTTTAGAGCAGCGGTTACCAGACCTGACTCAGGAGTCCATGGCTCCGGTAGCAACTTGATCTTGGCGGGTATCTCTGATTTCTCCAGACGTGATTCTTTTGCTGCCTGCAATAGTTTTGATTCGCACATGGAAGGGGATTAGAAGTGAGTTTTCCTCTTTTTCTTTCTTTTTTTTTTTGGGGAAGATTTACATGCATACCACCCCAATTCTTTTTATGTATTTACATATTGAACGCCTAAACTTCAATTTTTACATGCATGCCTCACCTTATGTATGAAAAGATGTATTTCACTTTTTAAATGTTAAAATGGTGGTGTTTTTGACGTGATATGAGAGATTTTGGTGGTATGAATGTAGAAAAGCAAAGTTTAGGGGTTAGACATGTAAATATATAAGAAGATGGTGGTATGCATGTAAATTCCCCCTTTCATTGGTGTTGTGGGGAAGGGGGCATTTAGATACATGCCACACGATTCATATGAATTTATATATCTAATATCTAATTTATAATTTTTATATTAATAACATTAAAAAAGATTTAATAAGAAAAAGGGCTGTTCACATACATAGAACAGAAAAAATTGCTATTTACAAATCTAGCATCCTCTATCATCCATTTTTCAAATTCTCACTCGAATATTAAAATGCAAGACAAAACCCCAACCCATATTTTTCATTTTTATCAAATTCTTCATGATTTGATTGTGACACGCATAAATACTTTGGTTCGGTAGTTTAAAAATACAGACTAGGTGCTAGATTTTGTAAATACTAATTTTTGGGGTGCATGCATGTAATTATCCCTTTGCTAGGGCTGTTTACATACATAGAACCCGAAACATTGTTATTTACAAAATCTAGCACCGATATAGATCGCACCGCTTGTTTCACTTACCTTAAAACTTTGCTGATGCAGCTAAACTAGTGTAAAATTAGAAGAATAAAAATTTGCATTGCTAACCTTTGCTAGTGATGCATGCACTTCTTTCACAGTCTCCTCCTTTAGGCATAGATCAGTTATATCCCTGAAAGCAATCCTCTGCCTCTGAGCCCAACTTTCCAGAGCCTGTGGTGCAACCGTGACGAGGGCCACACAATAGCTGTGAAAAGGATCAGCATGCAGCATGATATTTTCTACATATGGGCTCACAATAAGGGCGGCCTCTACCTGCAAACAAGGTTAGATCACTTGACATAAAGGCGAATATTAATTCATAAGAGCACATGGGATGAAAATTCGATACCTTTCCAAGCGATACATATTCGCCATGTTGAAGTTTCACGATATCCTTTTTCCGATCTATGATTTCAAGGCAACCATCAGGATGAAAGCGCCCGATGTCTCCGGTGTAAAACCATCTCATGCCCCTTTCATCGACCTTTTATGTTAAGATTCAATGCACAGTGCAGTTAGTCTAATGATGTTTGTGTGTGAAGGATAGAATGAGAAATATATTATTCTAAAAAGTGAAGATTATTTTAGGATGTGAAAACAAAAGCTTTTCTAGCTACTTTGGTTGTATGCAGGGGCGGAGCTACAGTAATGGAATTAAAACACATACACACACACAATTGCTGTGTGTGCATGTAACATATGCATTTAAGTAAATCATACCTTATTTCAAATAATTTTCATATTATAATATTTTATGAAATGATTATACAACTATTTCGAGTATTTTTTTAATATTTTATAATGTGGGGGGTCATTGATGTTGGCAAGAGAACTTCCTCTTGGGCATCAAGTGAGGAAAGTCGAGCTTTCAATCTCTAAATTTCCAAAAAAGAACAAAATATGCTGAAAAAGAATCAACATGATGACATCCAATGTTTTCAGAAAGTACAGAACCTTGTATACTTCCTTAGTTTTCTCTTCATTCTTGAAATATCCGGCAGTCACATTTGGTCCACCAATGACTATTTCACCTCGTGGCATTGGTGAATCTGTTGTTAAATATCCACCTTCAGGCCAGTCAATTAGCTGATACAACAATGAAAGTCCCAACATAAGTTCATAAATTAACATTAAAAAATGAACAGAGACAGCAAAATAATAATAATAAACTAATT
>JXCR01048954.1:77484-93387 GCA_002079205.1 Phalaenopsis hybrid cultivar | reverse complement strand
TAGCTTTTTAACTTAAACAGCAATTTAAAATTTGAAGAATTTAGTAGAATTTTGAATTGTGATTACCATTTAATCAACCATGATCTATATATTTATATTTAACAAATTCAGATTTTCCCAACCACTGTTAAGGAATCAAGTGAAGCTGGGTGAGATCAATTTCTAGCTACTCAAACTCTCTACAATAAGCTCCAAAACCCCTCCTCCACCAGTTTGAATCAATGAATTTGTAAAGTTGAGTAATAGCACTTCAAACCAACTTAGCTAATACCATTTCATCCCTAAACTAAACTCAATAATTGTAATTTTTGAAATATTGACATGCTTTAAAAAGTTTGCATTTAATTTACTTCATATCAAACAAACCCATATATTCATTTTATTTTACATTCCTAATAATAGCAGCCAAACAACTGCTAAGAATAAAAGAAAAACTGATAATTTTCAACGTATAAAAGGTATGTCGTCTTAATTGTTAAAATTAGTGATTATTTTATAGGTCTTTTAACAAAGTTTGATGCCAATATACACATATATCACAATAAGTTGAGAAAACTATTTTAAAATTGATTTTTATACAATCGGTCACTAATTAGTTATATAACAAATAAACAAAATTATATGTTAAATTGGTTTTATACTTTAGTTCACTAATCGTACAAAATTAATTTCCTAATTCAAGTTGGTTGTAATTATATGACCTCAGTCTTTACAATTATTGAGATTAGCTTTGTTAGCAGTAAGCTAGAATGATCTTTAACAGAATAGCCTGTAACTCTAGTTTGATAATTCGCTGTTTCTTTTAGATAACAAGCAATTCTATTTATAAAGTGGTTTTTTTATACTTACCCAAGTAGTTATCTCTCTCATGCATTGCTCTTAGATAAATAAAGATTGCAATATAGAAAGTATTTATTAGTATAAGTTGTAATATTGCGTTTTTGCATGAGAAGTCCTTTCTTTGGTTGAATAAATGGTTATAATCTTCTGAAGCTAATGCTTTATACATCAGTAATGTTACCAGACTACATAAGTTGATTATGGGGACAGCTAGAGGAGCATCTTTAAGATATAAACTAAAGACAATCCCAAACAAAAAGAAAATCTATCAAAATCAAGAAGTTCACCATGTTTCTCCCAAACCATAAGAGTTCTGCAAGGACAATAACAATGTTTCTATAACTATTTCAAGCTTTCAAGGAAAAAATGTAAAAGAAAAAAGATCTCCTTATAGAACAAGCCATGGCTGAATGTGAAAAAGATTAAAAAAAATACAAGGTTAATGAAATGGTCTTCATTTACGTAAAATGTAATCTCATAAACTAATGTTCACTTTGTTTCAAAAATAAAAGGGAAATTTACATACCTAGCACAACATTTGTTTTGGGAAAAAACTAGCACAACATTTTTATGTATTTACCGATGAGCTTTCATAATTACATGCATAAGAGTTTGGTGCTTTAAGACAATGCATTAAAAGATGCATTTCACTTTTAAAAAGTGGTATTAGCGCTATCTCTTATGCGATATTAAAGATTTTGAGTGTTATGAGCGAAAATTTAGTTAAACACATTAAAATTGCATGCCATGTATGTAAATGCTCTGTGATAGTAATATAGCAACTACCATTAAAACATTCAGGTGCCAATGAAGCATGAATAAGGTGNTAAACTCGGCCGTAAGTTTGGCACAATTTTAAAAAATCGATTCAGCTTTTGGCTTCAAATTGAGCATAGATCAAAGTCAACCAGCCAACAAAAGAGTCGAGCCCAATTTGAACAGAATCTGAATTGAGNTATATATATATATATATATATATATATAATTATTTATATAATAATATATTACATATATTATTGGTATAATAATATATTATATATATTTATATCTAAGTTTAAATCATAACATCTCGTGTGATAATATGATTAGTATCTTTTTTTAATACATTTGGTCCAGGTTCAAATCTCATACTTTACACATATTTTTTTCAATTTAATTTTTACAAGCCAATTTCGACCAGAATATGAGCTGAACACGAATACGAATATTTAAATTGAGTCGAACACGAACACACTGTTCACGAGCCGATTTCGAACACGAGTTGATTTCGAACACCACCTATTTNTATATATATATATATATATATATCTAAGTTTAAATCATAACATCTCGTGTGATAATATTGTTATTATATTTTTTTTTATATACATTTGGTCCATATTCGAATCTCATACTTTACACATTTTTTTCAATTTAATTTTTACAAGCCAATTTCAAGCAGAACACGAGCTGAACACNTTACATCTATTTTTCTCAATTTTAGATTAACGAGCCAATTTCGAGCCGAACACGAGCCGAACACGAGCAGGAATATTTAATCGAGCCGAACACGAACACACTGTTCACGAGCCGATTTCGAACACGAGCCGATTTCGAACACGACCTATATCGAACGAGCTAAACACGAGCCGAGCTTGAGTAAAAACCCAAGCAATTCCTTTGAACTATCAAATTGATGTATTTATGTTAGACATGANATTTCGAACGAGCCGAACACGAGCCAAGCCTGAGCTCGCTCAAGCTCGGCTCGTTTACAGCTCTAATGTTAACATGTTGGGAGGATAGTTTTTAATAATTTGTATAAACTACTAATATTAAAGATTTGCATAAGTACAACATAAATATTTATTTGCAAATCATTAATCACTCAGATTCAAGGAAAGAAAAGCATGCATGACATCACATTACATGCAAAAAAAACTTATACTACACTAATCATAAAACAAATCTAATAATTTCATATCTATCCTGATATAATTTATATTAGAAGCAATAAAAACAGAAGACACACAACTTGTTATATATATATATATATATAAATGCATGAAAATAATTTTGACTATTTGCATGAGGTTGCTTTAGTCCAGTTATAGAAATGTTAAAATAAACTCATTATTTAAAAATTGAGGTCTAATAGTCTTCAATTGAACTATTTTAGCTCCAATTTAAATAATCTAAGGACTATCTTAACACTTCTATAAACTCTAGGACTAAAACAGCTCCATATATATAATAATCATGAATGATATTGACAATTTAGTCATCTAAGTTTCAAAAAAAATTTAAAACAAAATGATAAAAATTGTTGTTGATGTCATAATTAAAAAAAATGCAAAGATTTATGTATATTATGTCTGGAAAATAGAGCGGTTAGTCGACAGCGTGGATGACATCACATCGTGCAATCATCTGCACGTACGTCGTTCAGAAGCAATATTTTCCCCACATAAACATATTGATTATTAAAAACTTCTCATCACAAACATTTTAGAGACTAACAAAGAAGCCAATAAAAATATATATATATGGCCTTAACAATTAGGAAAATCATCACATCTGCTCACAAACTGCACCCCCTAGAACAAAATAAATTATTTGGCGTATGCAATGATTTATGAAATCTGAAAAACCTAAACTCAATGAGCAGGAGGAATGAACTAAGAACCCAATCACTGCTCTTCTCAGAACTTATGTTTTGGCCTTTTCTATGCATATAATTTAGAGAGTTCTTCTGTAAAAGCCTTTCTGAGGGCTTCTCTCTTGAGTTTTAGAGCAGCGGTTACCAGACCTGACTCAGGAGTCCATGGCTCCGGTAGCAACTTGATCTTGGCGGGTATCTCTGATTTCTCCAGACGTGATTCTTTTGCTGCCTGCAATAGTNCCCCGTAACACAAAATAAATTATTTGGCGTATGCAATGATTTATGAAATCTGAAAAACCTAAACTCTATGAGTAGGAGGAAGAACTAAGAACCCAATCATTGCTCTCCTCAGAACTTATGTTTTGGCCTTTTCTATGCATATAATTTAGAGAGTTCTTCTGTAAAGGCCTTTCTGAGGGCTTCTCTCTTGAGTTTTAGAGCAGCGGTTACCAGACCTGATTCAGGAGTCCATGGCTCTGGTAGCAATTTGATCTTGGCGGGTATCTCTGATTTCTCCAGACGTGAGTCTTTTGCTGCCTGCAATAGTTTTGATTCGCACATGGAAGGGGATTAGAAGTGAGTTTTCCTCTTTTTCTTTCTTTTTTTTTTTGGGGAAGATTTACATGCATACCACCCCAATTCTTTTTATGTATTTACATATTGAACGCCTAAACTTCAATTTTNCTGCAATAGTTTTGATTCGCACATGGAAGGGAATTAGAAGTGAGTTTTCCTCTTTTTCTTTCTTTTTTTTTTGGGGGAGAATATTTACATGCATACCACCCAATTCTTTTTATGTATTTACAATACATGCATGCCTCACCTTATGTATGAAAAGATGTATTTCACTTTTTAAATGTTAAAATGGTGGTGTTTTTGACGTGATATGAGAGATTTTGGTGGTATGAATGTAGAAAAGCAAAGTTTAGGGGTTAGACATGTAAATATATAAGAAGACGGTGGTATGTATGTAAATTCCCCCTTTCATTGGTGTTGGGGGGAAGGGGGCATTTACATACATGCCACACGATTCATATGAATTTATATATCTAATATCTAATTTATAATTTTTATATTCATAACATTAAAAAATATTTAATAAGAAAAAGGGCTGTTCTCATACATAGAACAGAAAAAATTGCTATTTACAAATCTAGCATCCTCTTTCATCCACTTTTCAAATTCTCACTCGAATATTAAAATGCAAGACAGAACTCCAACCCGTATTTTTCATTTTTATCAAATTCTCCATGATTTGATTGTGGCACGCATAAATACTTTGATTTAGTAGTTTAAAAATATAGACTGGGTGCTAGATTTTGTAAATAGTAATTTTTGGGGTGCCATGCATGTAATTATCCCTTTGCTATGGGCTGTTTACATACATAGAACCTGAAACATTGCTATTTACAAAATCTAGCACCAGTAAAGATCAGATTGCTTGTTTCACTTACCTTAAGAGTTTGCTGATGCAGCTAAACTAGTGTAGNATTTAATAAGAAAAAGGGCTGTTCACATACATAGAACAGAAAAAATTGCTATTTACAAATCTAGCATCCTCTTTCATCCATTTTTCAAATTCTCACTTGAATATTAAAATGCAAGACAAAACCCCAACCCATATTTTTCATTTTTATCAAATTCTCCATGATTTGATTGTGGCACGCATAAATACTTTGGTTCGGTAGTTTAAAAATATAGACTGGGTGCTAGACTTTATAAATAGTAATTTTTGGGGTGCCATGCATGTAATTATCCCTTTGCTAGGGCTGTTTACATACATAAAACCCGAACATTGCTATTTACAAAATCTAGCACCGACAAAGATCAGAATGCTTGTTTCACTTACCTAAAGACTTTGCTGATGCAGCTAAACTAGTGTAAAATTAGAAGAATAAAAATTTGCATTGCTAACCTTTGCTAGTGATGCATGCACTTCTTTCACAGTCTCCTCCTTTAGGCATAGATCAGTTATATCCCTGAAAGCAATCCTCTGCCTCTGAGCCCAACTTTCCAGAGCCTGTGGTGCAACCGTGACGAGGGCCACACAATAGCTGTGAAAAGGATCAGCATGCAGCATGATATTTTCTACATATGGGCTCACAATAAGGGCGGCCTCTACCTGCAAACAAGGTTAGATCACTTGACATAAAGGCGAATATTAATTCATAAGAGCACATGGGATGAAAATTTGATACCTTTCCAAGAGATACATATTCGCCATGTTGAAGTTTCACGATATCCTTTTTCCGATCTATGATTTCTAGGCAACCATCAGGATGAAAGCGCCCGATGTCTCCGGTATAAAACCATCTCATGCCCCTTTCATCAACCTTTTATGTTAAGATTCAATGCACAGTGCAGTTAGTCTAATGATGTTTGTGTGTGAAGGATAGAATGAGAAATATATTATTCTAAAAAGTGAAGATTATTTTAGGATGTGAAAACAAAAGCTTTTCTAGCTACTTTGGTTGTATGCAGGAGGGGAGCTACAGTAATGGAATTAAAACACNATGCAGGGGCGGAGCTACAGTAATGGAATTAAAACACATACACACACACAATTGCTGTGTGTGCATGTAACATATGCATTTAAGTAAATCATACCTTATTTCAAATAATTTTCATATTATAATATTTTATGAAATGATTATACAACTATTTCGAGTATTTTTTTTAATATTTTATAATGTGGGGGGTCATTGATGTTGGCAAGAGAACTTCCTCTTGGGCATCAAGTGAGGAAAGTCGAGCTTTCAATCTCTAAATTTCCAAAAAAAAACAAAATATGCTGAAAAAGAATCAACATGATGACATCCAATGTTTTCAGAAAGTACAGACCTTGTATACTTCCTTAGTTTTCTCTTCATTCTTGAAATATCCAGCAGTCACATTTGGTCCACCAATGACTATTTCACCTCGTGGCATTGGTGAATCTGTTGTTAAATATCCACCTTCAGGCCAGTCAATTAGCTGATACAACAATGAAACTCCCAACATAAGTTCATAAATTAACATTAAAAAATGAACAGAGACAGCAAAATAATAATAGTAAACTAATTGAGTTCTGCTGCAAAGTGCAGCTCATCATAGATTTAATTAGAGGAAACAAGAAGTTACTCAAATAAACTCTGCCGTAAGTTTGGCACAATTTTAAAAAATCGATTCAGCTTTTGGCTTCAAATTGAGCATAGATGGAAGTCAATGAGCTGACAAAAGAGTCGAGCCCAGTTTGAACAGAATCTGAGTGGAAGGGAGCCCTGAATAAACTAGAATAGCTCAAGATCAAATGAAAATGCACGCATATGTATTGGATGCCATACACATAAATTTATGTAAGCACGCACACAATCTTCATCACAACTAAAATAGAAAACTATAGACTTTTCGCTTGATTTTTAATGTCTATTATATGAATTATAGATATGGACTTCATTTAAACCATCACATTTTCTTGTTTGAGTTTATAAGATCCTAAACATTAACCGGTGAATTTTAAATCAATTGCTGAGTTTATACAATCAATTTAACTTATTAATGACGTTAATTAAATCTAATTTAAAGGTTTAAATCCTAGTTAGGTCGGTTGAACTTTAACTGGGCTAATTGAACTTTTACAAAGTTTAATTAAGCCCTGATTCCATTATTACAAGACCTAAATATGTCGATTGAGCACTTGCTCAACTAGGCAAAATTGATTGAATCTAATTTATAGAATTAGGGTGGGTTATGACTTAATAATATATATGATCAATCAAGTCAAGATGACCTCAATTTTTATATATATCTAGAGTGGGATCTAAGGGTGGTGGTGGTGATCAGCGAGGGTTGGAAGGTGGTTGAGAGGGGAAGCATGGAGCAAGTGGGCGGATATGATGACGGAACATCAGGTCCTTGCTATCCTGAGCGGTAACAAGATGAAATTTGGGTTCCGGAGGTTGGAACAATGGATATGCGGCAGGGAGGCCGTGTAGGAGGACTGGGACAACGGATAGCTAGCGGTTAGGAGGCAGAGATGTGGTCCAAAATGGCCGGAACAACAACTGGTGGGAACGGGAGAGAATTTCTGGTGGCTTGAAGAACGACAGCACCAAGCGGGACCAATGGAATGGCAGAGAACTTGGGTTGGAATGCAGAAACTGCAGGAAGAATAACAGCAGCAGCTGTTCCGGGGAGCTGCAGCAGGGAACAGTGGCGGGGCTCAGTGTGAGAAGGATGCAGAAAAAGAATGGGGAAGATAAACAACACCTAAAGGCCTATACGGCCGAAGCACCACCTTGAACCCAAGGATGCAACTCTCAAAGGAAAGAAGAAGTCAGCAGTTGTCTCGACACAAAACTCATGAAAAAACTAACTTTAAACTCTCACCAAAATAGACATATAATAAGAAGAAAACTAAGATGGCCCAAGAGAACCAGACAACTCTACGGAAGGAAAGAAAACGGGACTGGTTCGGCCTAGGCAAACAGGCGGGTTGCCAGCTTCCTTAAGGAAAGACCCACACTTACGCCCCTGCGTCATGACTACATTTTCTTGAGAAAATAATGTGCACCCATTATCATAATACAAGTAGAAAAATTTAAGCATTGTCATGTAGTTTCCTTAAACTACTACAGCATTAAATATGACCAAATGTCAGAATAATAGAAAAGGGCAGAGGTTCCTCTATTCAATATGTCTATATATAAGCATTGACTTATTCGAAATTAACATCATCATTTGGCCAGCATAAGACTATCAATTATGCATACAACAGCAGTTTTAATGTAAATTTAAGTTTTTCAAGAATCAGAAGTGTAACTGAGATTAGTCAATCTAACCAAACCATACACTTTTCTCAAGAAATTACAATGCCGAGTGTGCTAATTATCACTGACCTTAACAAATGAGCAAGGAAGTGGAGGGCCAACACGACCAACTGACGGGTCATCATATTCTGAAAATGTTCCCCCAGCACAAGTTTCAGTCAGTCCATATCCTTGCCCTATTGGAGCCCTAGAAATGGAATAAGATTTAGTTGCCTACTATGAAAAAATTCACGCATAAGGAATACAATTTCAAAGTTAATAGGTAAATGCTAACATAGTAAAACAAATAGATAGAAAAAAAAAACTTTTATTTTCCAGTGATTGTATTCTATACTGACCAATCAGCCATCCTAAGAATCCCACCTGTATAGGAACTATTAAAAATTGAACTTGAATTGCCAACTAAAATAATTAATGACATGATGTTCCCTGCTGATAACAAACAATTCTAGGACCTGATGGATCGCTAATAAAGCATGCATTAAGAAAAAAATTGGTTTTATAAGTATTGATAGTTTATTATCACAAAAAGAGTTTAAATGACCACATTATGAAATGTAAAACATCCAGAAAGAATAACCAATTAAATAAACAGCTTACATGTTGCTCTTAAATTATCTCGGTTGAAATCAGTTTAAGCAAATAATTATACAATGAACTTCAATACAAAAACCAAAATCATCCTAAAAGTAATGCATTTGTTTTAATATTATTTCCAAAGCATAAAAGAAAACTTATATATTTTTTCAATGACAAAAAAATTCAAGAGTAATTACTTTTGCATTTAAAATTATAAGTTACNATCAGTTTAAGCAAATAATTATACAATGAACTTCAATACAAAAACCAAAATCATCCTAAAAGTAATGCATTTATTTTAATATTATTTCCAAAGCATAAAAGAAAACTTATATATTTTTTTCAATGACAAAAAAATTCAAGAGTAATTACTTTTGCATTTAAAATTATAAGTTAAACGAAAATTTCAGAAGAATCAAATCCAGAATGACTTTCAGAAGTTATGGATTGAATTCAGCTGTTAAACCTGCAACTATATACGTATTTTTTCCTTTTCCATTCCCTCCTCTACTCCCTCTTCCAATTTTTTACCATAGTTTAGCATAACCACTGAAGAACCATGTTTTGTCCGGACATGTATTAGAAGCGTGTTAGGGATTCTTTGGTTATTAGTAGTTAAGATCTATGTATTTTGAAAATGCAAGGTAAATGTTGGCATCAATTTTGGATATCATAGGTGTAGGGTGTCCACCTGTGATCGACGAAAAATAGTTATCGCGCCATGCACGAATTTGGCTCAAATTGACCTGAGCACCAGCGAGCTTGTTCAGATGGCCCCGAACAACGAAACGGACTATGCGGTCGCGTTTGGAATGTCGATTTCACTTATGTTCGAGCAGAAAGTGCGCGGAGGATAATAATATTATTATAAAAGGTAGAAATAGAGTGATTATTATATCAACGAGGTCAAAGAGCGACAGAGCTATAAAAGGCTCAACAAAAAAGAAAGGTAGAGTGATCCTAAAAAGTAGAGGTAACTGGGTCGGGANGAAGCGTGTTAGGGATTCTTTGGTTATTAGTAGTTAAGATCTATGTATTTTGAAAATGCAAGGTAAATGTTGACATCAATTTTGGATATCATAGGTGTAGGGTGTCCACCTGTGATCGACGAAAATTAGTTATCGCGCCATGCACGAATTTGGCTTAAATTGACCTGAGCACCAACGAGCTTGTTCAGATGGCCCCGAACAACGAAACAGACTATGCGGTCGCGTCTGGAATGTCGATTTCACTTATGTTCGAGCCGAAACTGCGCGGAGGATAATAATATTAATATAATAATATTATTATAAAAGGTAGAAATAGAGTGATTATTATATCAACGATGTCAAAGAGCGACAGAGCTATAAGAGGCTCAACAAAAAAGGAAGGTAGAGTGATCCTAAAAGGTAGAGGTAACTGGGTCGGGATACCACAGATCCGTCATACACAGCTACTAGGACACTAAGTCTACCTGATCGTGAAGGTAGTCGACCCAACACAACCTGAGATCACCGGTCAACAATCCGTGAATTGCATCATCCCACAGGAACCTCGGTAGCCCTAAGGTCAAAGGAAGGAAACTCTATCCTATGACTACAAGCTGGAACTCCAAGAGGTGGGACTTATACCTGCTGAAATAACAAGGATGCCTCAGTAAAGAAAGAAAAGTGGAGGTTCAGCTACAAAGCTGGAAACGCTCCAAACAAAATAACTTATACCCCGTCTGTGTCGGGGAGCCTTCTAACATGCTAGACGCACTAGACAACCACCTATATGAAGGTATGCTGGGTCAGTCATGTTGGAAAAGTACGGGGACTCCTCCTCGGGACATGCAAATATGAATGCAGTTATCTAGAGTGATCCTAAGTATTGTGGAAGCCCTATTAGTATATGCGGGAAAGTAAAAGTTGTAATTTTTAGATCCTGAATATTTTAATCCTAAATTTTAATTATCTTAAATATTTTATTTATGATTTTATAGAAATTTAGGAATTTAAATCCTAAAGAGCCTATGTTATATCGTGAAATCTCAGATAAATCAAAAAAAGAAACAAAGAAAACACATGCAAGTGCAGAGATGCAACATAATGCAAAAGATAAAACAAGTCAAATAAAAAATAATAAACAGGCCGGTGCTGTTGGATCGACAACATATCTCAAAAAAGAAAAAAAGAAATGCGACAGGACTCCGTATATACATGCCCGGTCTTAATTCTATACATCAATATAAAATAAATAATTAAGGTACGGGGCACGAGCATCTCCTCCTGGTCCCCTCCACGTGGTACCCGTGCTAACGTCTCGGAACCCGTGCCCGTATCTTATTTCTGCTACAGGACTCTCCTAAACTCTAAAAATACATAAAGAAAAGTAAAAGACTCAATCTTGCATGGAAACAAGTATCAGCATGAAAACTCACATGCACATAATGTATCATGAGTCATGCCTTAAAAGTGGGGGGAGCTAATAGCACCTACAAACAAAATGGTAAGAAATCATTACTTGCTCCCCCCCGTAGCGGTACATGTGCGTGTGAATAAAAATAGGCATGGCTCCCTGCAGAAGAACGTCCTAACACACTACCACACATATGCAACATGTAGTCACATCATAAGCACAATGCAAAAGAAAGATATTTGGCTAGGACAACCAATCCAACAGAGAACAATGGTCAGACATCAAAAGGACTATCTCTAGCACACCATCTAACGAAAAGTGCATCAACCTAGTATCTAAATGCGGGGTAAGTCCATGGTATGACTTTGACGGGATCAATTTACTGGCCCCATCCTAAGGATCCAAAGAATCTAAAGAATGTCACGAAAGGAGATGACACCAGTTAGATTCATTGGATTCTTAGCACAGTCATACTCATGTCAGTCCCGATGACTTAGCTCGCATTGCTCATCGGGATTGACCCAGCAAACAATGCTCGTTAAGGCATCGCGACCAACACGTGAGTCACTCTCCTAACGGGTCTGACTCGCTATCCATGCAAACATGCAAATTCAAATGCTAATGCAAGTAAATTAAAACATATAAGTAGTGACAAAGAGTATGTCATGAAGACAGGACAGTGACTCGTAGGAATGGGCATGCCGTAGTGGCAGGGGCCTGAAAAAGAGGTTGTCGGTAAGACAGTGACCCGAAGGAATGGACATGTCGTGATGACAGCGGCCCCAAAAAGGGGTATACCGGTAAAGCAATGACCCAAAGATGGAACATGTCGTGACAGCAGCGGCCCGAAATAGGATATGCCGATAAGACAGTGATCAAAAGATGGGCATGCCGTGATGGCAGCGGCCCGAAAAGAGGGTATGCCGGTAAAGCAGTGACCCGAAGGAATACAACTAAAGTAGATGATATCAATCATGCAGACAAACATATACATGCACATACACAACATGTAAAGGAGCAAGTGGTCGGTCGATCGAGATGGAAAATCTGATCAAACCAAAGTGTTGTATCAACCAGGCCCGGGTAATCGGCTGAAACACAAGTGATGTGACCGGTTCGGGATAACCGACTGAGCCACAAGTGGTGTCAACCGGTCCGGGGCGACCGATTGAGGCACAAGTGGTGAAAGTGCAAGATATAATGTGCAAGTGCAATGTGTAAATGCAAGGTGCAAGGTACAAAGTGCAAGTGCAAATGCAAGGTGCAGAGTGCAGGTGCAAGTGCGATATATGACATACAATATGTAACATGCAAATAACGATGTTCATATGACCACATATGATAACAAGTCACTCTCGTACTAACGACCTCACCTAGGAAACCTAAAGTTTAAATCATTGATATGCGGCATCGCCGCCTCCGGCTTTGGTGTGAGAATGTGGAGAGTTTTCTCCCCGGATCTCCGAAGGGAAAACTCTCAACGGCGTCGCGAAATGTGTTAGCTACAAAGCTTTTCCCATTTCGCGAACTCCTCCAGACTTTGCAAAGCGAGCCAACTACGAAGCTTCTCTCGCTTTGTCAAGTCCGACCCCCTAGCTTCTCTAAGTAGAGACGAGGAAACCCAAAACAAGGGGAGTGAGGGACTCCGACCCATCAGGACTTGTGTTAAGGCTCACAACAAAAGGGAGACACTCGGCTCTACGGGGGGTTTTTGGTTACGCACAGGAAGTCCTAACCTAACGGCTCGCTCTAGAAAATCGACGATCAATTACATAGTTACGTTGACGCGCCGACCTATGTCGACGCACGCACCCCGTGTAGGCGATCGAACTCCCACGACTCGACACCACTAAACCTAGAGCTAGCTAGAAGTTTAGCGGATCCCACCACCGCGAAGTTTGTGGATGTGTTCTCTTTATGCTGAGAAAAAGCCCGCGCTTCCGGTCAGTGCGTCAGTATGTCTCGCAATAAACCATGCAACGAGAAATATAAGAGATTGTGAGATATGCATAGTATTTAAAAATAATAATTTTGACATATAAAAAATATAATCAAAATATACCTTTGAGAAGGGTCGTTCGGTGGCGGTGAAAGATGGGAAGTTTTCCTTGCAAAGGAAAAGACGCTTGCACCTCCTCGAACAGCGACGTCGCTCGCTGTCCGGCGACGTCGAGGTGCTTCGACGAAACATCCGGTCACCGGGAAGGTAGAACAACGAGGTAGAGGAGTTAGCCCGCCGGCGGTGCGCACTGGGAGCGAAAGAAACGCGGAGGATAGTCCAAAATATGAAGCTCCCCTCACTGATTTTGCTCCGACATAAATACAACGTCGGCGATCGACGAAAAAGAGGTCCGACGAATAGCAGGATCTCAGCGTCGAAATTAGTCGAGAAAAAGGAATAAGAAGAGGAAGAAGAAAAAGAAGAAAAAGAAGAAAAAGAAGAAAAATTAGAAGAATGAGAAGAAGAAATGGAAGAAGAAGAAAAATTATGAGAAGAAGAAGNTAGATTCTTAGCACAGTCATACTCATGTCAGTCCCGATGACTTAGCTCGCATTGCTCATCGGGATTGACCCAACAAGCAATGCTCGTTAAGGCATCGCGACCAACACGTGAGTCACTCTCATAACGGGTCTGACTCGCTATCCATGCAAACATGCAAATTCAAATGCTAATGCAAGCAAATTAAAACATATAAGTAGTGACAAAGAGTATGTCATAAAAACAGTGGCTCGTAGGAATGGACATGCCGTAGTGGCAGGAGCCTGAAAAAGAGGTTATGCCGGTAAGGCAGTGACCCGAAGGAATGAGCATGTCGTGACGACAACGACCCGAAAAAGGGGTATACCGGTAAAGCAATGACCCAAAGATGGAACATGTCGTGACGGCAACAGCCCGAAAAAAGGTATGCCGATAAGATAGTGATCAAAAGATGGGCATGCCGTGATGGCAGCGGCCCGAAAAGAGGGTATGCCGGTAAAGCAGTGACCCGAAGGAATACAACTAAAGTAGATGATATCAATCATGCAGACAAACATATACATGCACATACACAACATGTAAATGAGCAAGTGGTTGGTCGATCGGGATGAAAAATCTGATCAAACCAAAGTGTTGTATCAACCAGGCCCGGGTAACCGGCAGAAACACAAGTGATGTGACCGGTTCGGGCTAACCGACCGAGCCACAAGTGGTGTCGACCGGTCTGGGGCGACCGATCGAGGCACAAGTGGTGAAAGTGCAAGATACAATGTGCAAGTGCAACGTGTAAATGCAAGGTGCAAAGTATAAAGTGCAAGTGCAAATGCAAATGCAAATGCAAAGTGCAGAGTGCAGAGTGCAGGTGCGATATATGACATACAATATATAACATGCAAGATATGCATATGCAAATAACGATGTTCATATAACCACATATGATAGCAAGTCACTCTCGTACTAACGACCTCACCTAGGAAACCTAAGGTTTAGACCATTGATATGCGGCATCGCCGCCTCCGGCTTTAGTGTGGGAATGTGGAGAGTTTTCTCCCCAGATCTCCGAAGAGAAAACTCTCAAAGGCGTCGCGAAATGTGCTAGCTACAAAGTTTTTCCCATTTCGCGAACTCCTCCAAACTTTGCAAAGCGAGTCAACTACGAACCTTCTCTCGCTTTGCCAAGTCCGACCCCCTAGCTTCTCCAAGTAGAGATGAGGAAACCCAAAAAAAGGGAAGTTAGGGACTCCGACCCATCAGGACTTGTGTTAAGACTCACAACAAAAGGGAGACACTCGGCTCTACAGGGGGTGTTTGGTTACGCACAGGAAGTCCAAACCTAACGACTCGCTCTAGAAAATCGACGATCAATCACATAGTTACGTTGACGTGCCGACCTATGCCGACGCACGCACCCCGTGTAGGCGATCGAACTCCCACGACTCGACACCAATAAACCTAGGGCTAGCTAGGAGTTTAGCGGATCTCACCACCGCGAAGGTTGTGGATAAGTTCTCTTTATGCTGAGAGAAAGCCCGCGCTTCCGGTTTGTGCGTCAGTATGTCTCGCAATGAACCATGCAACGAGAAATATAAGAGATTGTGAGGTATGCATAGTATTTAAAAATAATAATTTTGGCATATAAAAAATATAATCAAAATATACCTTTGAGAAGGGTCGTTCGGTGGCGGTAAAAGAGGAAAAGTTTTCCTTGCAAAGGAAAAGACGCTTGCACCTCCTCGAACAGCGACGTCGCTCACTGTCCGGGGACGTCGAGGTGCTTCGACGAAACATCCGGTCGCTGGGAAGGTTGAACAGAGAGGTAGAGGGGTTAGCCCGCCAACGGTGCGCACTGGGAGCGAAAGAAACACGGAGGAGAGCCCAAAATATGAAGCTCCCCTCACTGATTTTGCTCCGACATAAATACAACGTCGGCGATCAACGAGAAAGAGGTCCGGCAAATAGCAGGATCTCAGCGTCGGAATTAGCCGAGAAAAAGGAATAAGAAGAAGAGGAAGAAGAAAGAGAAGAAAAAGAAGAAAAATTAGAAGAAGGAGAAGAAATCGAAGAAGAAGAAAAATTATGAGAAAAAGAAGAGGAAGACCTTCTCTCTCCTCCTTTTTGATAATATATATATATATATATATATATATATATATATATATATATATATATATATATCA
>JXCR01048954.1:22136-76839 GCA_002079205.1 Phalaenopsis hybrid cultivar | reverse complement strand
ATATATATATATTAACAAAAAGGAGGAGAGAGAATGTCTCTTCCTCTCGAAAAAAAAAAAGAAGTATTGCATCCCTCTATCCTCCCAAAACCATCGCGACCCTCTCCCGTTCGCGAAAACCGCCCTTTGTCCCTTGCTCGCCGGTCGGAGTACCTTGCCTCCGTCACCGGCGCCTCTCGTCGCCGGACTTGCTCTGCCGGCCGCGCTTCTTCTTCTTCTTCTTCTAATTTTTCTTCTTCTTCTTTTATTTTTTCTTCTTCTTCTTCTTCCTCTCCTAATTTTTCTTCTTTTTTTTCTCTTTTTTCTTCCTCTTTTTCTTCCTTTTTCTCGGCCAACTCCGACGTTGAGATCCTGCTATTCGCCGAACCTCTTTCTCGCCGATTGCCGGCGTCGTATTTATGCCGGAGCAAAATTAGTGAGAGGAGTTTCATATTTTAGGCTCTCCTCTGCGTTTCTTTCGCTCATGGTGCGCACCGCCGGCGGACTAATTCCTCTACCTCGCCGTCCTACATTCCCGACGACCGGATACTTCGTCAGAGCACCTCGACGTCACCTGACAGTGAGCGGCGTCGCTGTTCAAGAAGGTGCAAGCGTCTTTTCCTTTGCAAGGAAAATTTCCCCTCTTTCACCGCCACCGAGCGACACTTCTCGAATGTATATTTTGGTTATATTTTTTATATGCCAAAATTATTATTTTTAAATACTATGCATACCTCACAACCTCCTATATTTCTCGTTGCATGGTTCATTGCGATACATACTGGCGCACAAAGCGGAAGCGCGGGTTTTCCCTCAGCATAAAAAGAACGCATCCACAACCTTCGCGGTGGTGTGATCCCTTAAACTCCTAGCTAGCCCTCAGTTTAGTGGTGTCTAGGCGTGGGAGTTCGATCGCCCACACAGAATGCGTGTGTCGGCATGGGTCGGCACGTAAACATACCTATGTAATTGATCGTCGATTTTCTAAAGCGAAACGTTAGGTTAAGACTTCCTGTGCGTAACCAAACACCCCCCGTGGAACCGAGTGTCTCCCTTTTGTTGGGAGTCTTAGCACAAGTCCTGATGGGTCGAAGTCTCTTACTCCCCTTGCTTTGGGTTTCCCCAGCTCTACTAAGAGAAGCTATGGGGTCGGACTTGGCAAAGCGAGAGAAGCTTCGTAGCTGACTCGCTTTGTAAAGTCTGGAAAAGTTTGCGAAATGAGAAAAAACTTTATAGCTAGCACATTTCGCGACATCGTGGAGAGTTTTCCCTTCGGAGAACCGGGGAGAAAACTCCGCACATTGTCACACCAAAGCCGGAGGCGGCGATGCCGCATATCTAGGGGTCTAAACCTTAGGTTTCCTAGGTGAGGTCGTTAGTACGAGCGTGACTCACTATCATATGTGGTAATATGAACATCGTTGTTTGCATGTGCATAGCTTGCATGTTACATATTATATGTCATATATCGCATTTGCACCTGCACTCTACACTTTGCATTTGCATTTGCACTTACACCTTGCACCTTGCACCTTGCATTTACACGTTGCACTTGCACCTTGTATCTTACACTTGCACCACTTGTGTCTCGATCTGTCGCCCCGGACCGGTCGACACCACTTGTGGCTCGGTCGGTTATCCTGAACCGGTCACATCACTTGTGTTTCAGCCGGCTACCCGAGCCCGGTTAGTACCCGAGGACCGCTGCCGTCACGGCATGCCCATTCCTTCGAGTCACTGCCTTACAGGCATAACCGCTTTTCAGGCCCTTGCCACTACGGCATGCCCATTCCTACGAGTCACTGCCTTCATGACATACTTTTTATCACTACTTATATGTTTTGATTTACTTGCATTAGTATTTGCATTTGCATGTTTGCATGGATAGCGAGTCAGACCCGTTAGGAGAGTGATTCACGTGTTGGTCGCGATGCCTTAACGAGCATTGCTTGCTGGGTCAATCCCGATGAGCAATGTAAGCTAAGTCATCGAGACTGCCATGAGCATGAATGTGCTAAGAATCCAATGAATCTAACTGGTGTCATCCTCTTTCGTGACACTCTTTAGATTCTTTGGATCCTTAGGATGGGGCCAGTAAAGTGACCCCGTCAAAGTCATACCATACCCAGACTTACCCTGCATTTAGATACTAGGTTGATGCACTTTTCGTTAGATGGTGTGCTAGAGGTAGTCTTTTTTATGTCTGACTATTGTTCTCTATTATATTGGTTGCTCTAGCAAAGTATTTTTCTTTTGCATTGTGCTTATGATGTGACTGCATGTTACATATGTATGGTAGTCTGTAAGGGCGTTCTTCTGCAGGAAGTAATGTTTATTTTTATACACACACAGGTACCGCTACGGGGGAGCAAGTAATGATTTCTTACAATTTTGCTTGTAGGTGTTATTCGCTCCCCCCACTTTTAAGACATGCATCATGATACGTTATGTGCATGTGAGTTTTCATGCTGACACTTGTTTCCATGCAGGATTGAGTCTTTTACTTTTCTCTATATATTTTGAGTCTAGGAGAGTCCTGTTGCAGAAATAAGACNATTGACATTTGAGTGTGACTCTAGGAATGATTATATGAGAGAGAAGGTTGAAGTGACGTTTACTGAAAAGAAAGTAAGGTTGAAGTGACGTTTACTGAAAAGAAAGTAACTAAAAATAGACCTAGGTGGTGTAGATAAATATATAATGAAAAGTAGAAAATATGTCTATAAAAGTTAGTGTCAAAAGTTCGAGGAGGAAATAAGGACTCAAGTTAAATGCATAGAAGTTGTCCAAAATATTGCAAGAATAAATTACCTCAAACATCACTCAACAAGAAAGAATGGAAAATAAGTATTCATAATACCAGCAAAAAAACTTTAGCTTAAGACAAATGATTACTTTGACTTTATTGTTAAAAAAGGTTGAGACTAATCTGCAAGCACAAAAAAAAAATTAATAATAATAATTTTTCTTTTGGATGGCAATTCTGAATAGATGCCATCTAACTTATCGAAGAATTCAAAGAAAATTTCTTTCGCCTTGACAATTAACTATCGTTCTTATTTCATAGCATCACAAAAGATGAACCTATATTTCACCAGATCACCACCATAAATAATCCAAACTTGGCCAAGTTGAACTACACAAGGATTTAAAGGTAATCAGCTTCCGACAATAGTATGAAATTAGAAACATAGCAGCTTCAACATATAAAAAACTTTATCTAAAGATATGAAAAAAAATATATATCTTAACATAATTGGAGCATATGCAAAAAGAACTAAAAAAGAGAAATTTTTTAGGTTCTTTGACCAACCTTAGGAAGGCCAGTACTCCCACTAGTGTACATTATGACAGCAATGTCAGCTGAAAGAGGCATATTTGCTTCAAGAGGGTTTTCCTTGCCCAGTTTCACTACTTCAGCAAATGAGGACACCGTCCATGAAGTATTTTTCTGATATTGTGTAATCTCATTTGAGATGTCTTCCTCATTAATACAAATTACACGTCTAACAGTATCAAGTTGTCCGCTTATGTCAACAAGCTTTTTCAACTCTTTGCGTCCACATATCACAGTTGTTACTTCTGTCTGGTAAAAGATTATAATCAGTTAGAAAAAGTAAATCAAATTTAGACACTTTCATGCCATTGAAACCAATAAATAGTTTTTTGTTAAGGAAAAGAAAAAAAACAAGAACAAAAGCATTTAGAGAGAGAGAGAAGATGAAGTACCTCATTTAGGGAGTGACAAAGAGCTTCCTCGCCCAAGGAAGCATACATAGTAACTACTGTGAGATTTTGTCGGAAGCAACCCTTCACAAAAAAATAATTATATTAGATTAATATATCCAAACAGAACTTTTTGCAATTCAGCACTTTGCATATGACATTCAGTATGGAAACTAGAAAACATTAAATTTGGCGAAGTGCGTTCCTGAACTGATAACTCTTTCTTCTTTTAGGACAAGTAAAATCTTACTTATCATGTAATGTAAAAGGAAATCTAAGAATTTGATGTTGATGGCAATGGCAATGGCAATGCATAGACTATAACAAAGTTAGAAATCTACACAGGAACGAACCACAATTCCCTCTAATAGTTAAAAACAACAGAGCTGGGAATAATTTCAATCTTCTAATTATAAAGCTATTTATCAGAATATCTGAGAAATTATAAAATAAGATATGATGTTGGTTAAAAATACCTGTAAGGCTATCTGCCATTGTGCCTGTGTGTCGGAGAAGATCCCAACACGCTCATCACTTTTGTGACCAAGTTGGATTAAACCAGAAGCAAAGTTGGAAATAGTATCCAAAGCTTGAGCATAACTTAGCCATTCATAGTCCCCAAGATGGAACTTCTCAAAGGATCTGCCATCTTGACTCTTTTCAGTTTCCTTGGAAATAAGCTTTCGAGTTCCAAACAATGGCTTGTTCGGGTACTTCTTACAGGAATGCTCAAACAGCTCAGATATGGTTGTGACCCCTTCCCAAAGTGATTCAACGGGTTTCTCAAAACGGTGATTGCGAAGTGTAAAACCAGGCTCTCCACCAGCATCTACTGGTAAGCCGCGCTTCTTTCTGCCCTTTGTCTTTTGGAGTATCAGAGTAATCAGAATGGGCACAAAAGCACCGACAAGATATGGATTCATTCTAAACTAAGGAAGATATCAGTGAATTCAGCGGAAATCTCCAGATGCAAAACCCCAGAACTAAAAACTGTCACCAAATCTGGCTAAAAAGATGCATTAGAAACAGCAATTCTAAGTATTTTAGCCACAATAAACTAGGAATTTATGTATATGGTTGAATAAAAGGGCCAGAACAAATCAATTAAAAAGGCAAGAATGCAAATTTCCTTTGTGTCGGCCTCTCTAACCATATACAAACCTAGCAGAGACCTACAATACAGATAGTAAACCTACTTAACAACCCAAAAAACCTATAAAGATCAAAGAAAGTGAGATCTAGCACTCCCAAAAATTCAATGTCTCACCCAAATCTACAAATATTGTTGTGTATTCTAGCTTGGGGGGAGATTTAGCAGAAAATAATTCTCTAACACAATTCACTCTAAGAGGCCGTTTGGTCACGAGAAGGATTTAACTCAAGTAGTGCTCAGTAAATATTATAAATCCATGTTTAGTAAATCTTGAGAGTATTGAAACCACAAAATGGTTTAGTATAACAACTTTTAAATACAGCTAAATCCTCATAAACAAATTGGATATTTGCTTAAAGTGAGAAGGAGAAACTACTTAAATCCAGTGAATAGTGGGATTTAGTAAATCATGAACTTAACAAATAAGGATTTGTTTAAAGAAGCAGCTATTAAGTTGTTGAAGAATAAGCTGTTGTTGAAAAAACTGTTGTGGTTATTACAAAAATTTATTTTTTGAAAAGGCTAAATCATAACTTTCTAGCAACCAGCAGGTAGTCAGGTCAGATTAGAACTCAGCTTTCAACTACAGCTTTTTAATAACTCCGGAGTAAAAACTGAGGTGCAGCCCCCAAGGCACTCTAAGGCAGCTAAAGACAAAATTTACAAATAAAGTAGAATTTAAAGCCCCCAAACTTATTCTGGCAGATCTGCCTGTTTATATCAGCATTCCCGCCTTCCAGAAGACCTAACAAACACCCTTACATTAACCACAATATAGCAACAAGATCAAATCCGTCAACAAGCCTACAAATCACTCAAAAAAAAGTTTTCCACGGCATTTTTCCATTTTAAAAAAAAGTGCAAAAGAAATCTGCAAACCTCTCAAAGAACCACAGATCGAATAAACAGAAAGCCGCCATCACCATGAAACACACAGATACGAAAGCAAATAATCGAACTCACCGGTTGCAAGACAGAGCTCGATTAAAAGAATATGGCAATGAGCGAACGATCCGGAGTCAAAACCTAAGAAGAAGAAGGGAACGCGGCAGTCGTGACCTCAGTAGAGATGAGACGGACAGCTCTAGCTACCCATAGATTGGGCATTCGGACGACAGAACAAATTAGTCCACGTTAATTTTCTGCGGCTATTAAATATGGGCAATGAAAAAAATATATAAGGTTTTTCTTTTTCTAAGAAAGATAAGCTTAGTGAGCGATTTGTCACCTCCCAAAAGAACCCTTATGGGTGGTGGGCAACTCAGGACTTAAATACTGATTTTCGGCCCTACACCTAGCCAATGTGGGACTATTTGTCCGTGACATTCTTCTCCACCCAATCACGTGACGCCCTCGTCACGGATCGGCTCCACCGAGGGTCCCACTGTATCATGGAGAGTCCACACACCTGACAGACAGTAATCTGCTCTGATACCACTTGTCACCTCCCATAAGAGCATTATGGGTGGTGGGCAGCCCAGGACTTAAATACTGCTTTTCGGCCCTACACCTAGCCAATGTGGAACTATTTGTCCGTGACACATTGCACGATTTTGCTTCAGTTCATATCATAAAATACTAAAATTTGGGGTGTTGCGGTACCACATTATAGTTTTATATGTTTAATTAAATTTAATTTTGGTAGTTTTTTTAAATAATTATTGTTCAAATCTGTGTTTTCTCACTTGTCCTGATTATGTGCAGTGTCATTTTTTTTAGCTATGGTATGATTTTTTTAAAAAACAAATTGTAATTGTCACTGTAGTTTTTTTAGCATCAAATTATTTTTCAACAGTTTCGCAATTATTTTTTAATAAGTTGTAGCTGCCCCAAACAAACTCTCAATCATTATATCACGCGAATCTATGATCTCACAATGAGAAACCACAACTTGATTTACCGAATAGCATGTAAGTGTGCATTTATAAATTGATTTGAGTTGTATTTGGTTTAGAATATAATCATATTAATTTAGTTAATTATGATGTAATTGAGAATTAGTAAGTCGTGTTAAGATTTACTAAAAAAATTAAGTACAAAACTCATTAATTATAAATGCTTAAAAAAAAGTAATAAAAAAATTGTTAAGAATTAAGAAAATTATAAAATTCAAGGTTGAATGAAAATTATTAACTCTTAAAATTGTGGGATCCAGATTTGTTAATAGATCACACCCAAAGAATAGAGCGCAGAAAGACACTTAATGAGTACAAAAAAATATATTATATTTATGTATTTATCGAAAAAAATGTCTTTACATTTTATTGCTCTTGTAATTATATAAATTTAGGCCGTGTTGTGAAATATCAATAATGACCTTGGCACAATGAGCTATTAATTATTTTGTTGTCATTTGTTTAGGGGTAGCCTGAAGACGATCAGACCATCATTTGTTTGAATGGCGAGATAGTTGTCATGGGGAATATCCCTCATTTCATGTAATTGATCTGTCTAGTTTCGATCGGTTGACTTGCTATCCTACTGTCAACTTACAACTAACTCATTTCATATGTCAGATTTGACCTCTTGAGATGTGTCTTGCTCTAAGAAAACCAAAAAATTAGATTTTTAAAAATTTCAATATTTAAAGATATAAAAAAAAATTATTTTGTGAAATTTAAGCTAGTTCATTTCTAATTTTAAATGACATCATGCAACCAAATAGCCCCCTAAGAGCTAATGAGATAAATACTAAATATTTAAATTGGATTTATTTTAATTTTTAAATTTTCATTCATTGAAGTAATCAAATATAAATCAATCAACTTCTTTTTCTTTGGATAAATTATGGCAAAAAAAAAAAATCAAATCAGATATTTTGGACACAATATCACATTAAGTAAACCAAAATTGAAGGATTATTTATTTCAATTAAAAATATGACTAAATTAATTCAGATTTGATTATTAATATAAGGCTAAATTTAATGCCCAATAAATTCGAAATTAAAATAGATATAGCCGGCAAATTTCGCCGTTATGTGAAACGAGCGGGAAACGAGTTTGAGGAATCGGTTTGTTTTGACCCGGTCTAGTTGACGTGAGTCGATTTAAAAGGGTTGAATGAGTGCGTTGGGCAAATCTCATTCGTCCGATTCGATGTGACCAGGATCGCACGGTTGAAAATTGTTAGGTAGCCTATCACGGTTATTTCTGACAAATTTGCAGTTTAATAATTAATTTAAGTCATCTGGTTTGGACCATTGAGGCTGAATAGTGATGCTGTGGATTCAAGGGACCGTGTTGTTTGACGAGAAGAAATTGGGGGCATTTACATACATACCATCCAATCTCTATTTATTTACATATCTAACCCATAAATTTTAACTTCTACATCTATATCATCCAATTTTTTTTACATTAACGTGGAAAATAATCATATTTTAACTTTTAAAAGGTAAAATGTACATTTGCAATGCATGGTTAAGAGTGAGTATATGAAAATTGAAATTTTCAGTATTGCATAGATAAATACATAAGGACTGAGTTGTATGTATGTAAATACCTCTTAATTTTACATGCAAAGTAGATTAAGGGCTTGTTTGGGGCAGCTTATTCGGTTCGGTGGCGTTTTGAAAATGCACATTGCCTGCTTGGAAAAATTGTTTTTTGACAGTTTAAGCGTCTTCAAAACGCTGAAAACAGTATATTCACACCGCACTTATCAGCTTTCTGTCTACAGTCTTACTTTCTTAAAAAAATAAAAATTTATAATAGCCACCGCACTTAACTTATCAGCAGATTATTTTTAATCAATTTCATCAAATTATTCAATAAGCTACAGTTGCCCCAAACAAATCCTAAATTTAAGAAAATAAAAGAAAGTTTTAAAATTTAAAGCAAATTTAATATGGATAAATAAAAATAAATATAATACATAAATGATTAATGATTAATGTTATGAACTTTTAGGAAAAGAAAACCCAAGGGCTCTAATATGACCTAAGATCAAAATAATCAGCAAGAGGGCAAAAGCAAAGTGGCCACAGCACCAAGTCATACGTCCATGCACAAGGGTCCCTAAAAGAGTAACATACTCCTATATCCATTTAGATCAAATTTGACCTAACAAAGCCGAGTTAACTCGAACAGCTCTCGAACTTCAAGTTGCTTAGGATATATCTACAGTTTTCCAACAAGTCATCCATTCAGATCGCTCAAAAAATTACAATCATTGGGCACGAGCCCAAGTAAAATCTTTCAATGACACCCAATCCCAGGGTACTAAACAGTTGTACTTAGTAGCGAATAAAACTAGCTGTTCAACTCACCTTCTCTGATAAAGGTCTGATGAAGTCCTTGATATGGACTCGAACTCACAAAGCATTGAGACGCAATATACCTTTTTCCCTTCACTATCTTTATTCGTGATGTTATTCAAAGTAAGATTCATTCTATGTCCATCACATCTAATCCAACACAGCATATATGAAAACAATACTTAAATCATAAAAAAAAAATGGGTCATTTACATAAATAGTGCACAATTCTTATGTATTTACATATCTAAAACCAAAACTTTCATACCTACACATCCCGCATGAAAATCTTTAATATCAAATAAAAAATAGCACAATTATCAAATTTTAAAAGTAAGCTCCACCTTTCACGCATAGGCTTAAAGCACCAAAGTGTATGTAAATATCAAAGTTTAGGCATGAGATATGTAAATAAATAAAGAATTGTGAGTTGCATATATAAAAAAAAAACATGCCAACCAACTATATTCACTCATGAAATAATAATACCAAAAGGAAAGCAATCCATGGGACAAATCATTAGACATTAATGATTATGATCATTAATGTCTTAAATACAATCATAAAGGAATCATNTCCGGCCGCATCACTCCCATCGAGGCCACGCCGACGCCGCTCTTCGCCGTCCCATATGCCGCCCCCATGCCTAAAAACATAAATCTCCACCATAAAAACCAAAGGGGCTTCGAATCTAGAGAAGAAAGGGGGTTGAGCAGGAGAGAGCTTACAGGAGAATACGAGCGCCGCCGCAGCGCCGAGGAAGCCGAAGAAAGGAGCAGTTTCATCGCCGGCAAAACCCGCCATTATCGAAAATGAAACCCTATCCAGACGTGTCTAATTGATTTTATACCTCTTTTATCTCATCACTCATTTCCTTTTAAAAACGAGAAAAATTTACATCCCGTCACCCCCACGTTATCATGCACGTTAGCACCGAGTGCATAACTGCCCCTCAATTCCTATCTACGTACATATCCAATACCTAAACTTCAATTTTTATTTTCACCCAACATTACCAGGGTGTTTAGCAGCATACTTTTAACATGATTTAGGCTCTGTTTGATGCTACCACATGAAACTGCTGTTGGGAAGTTGCTGCGGGGAAACTGACTGTCTATTAGAAGCAGTTGTATGAAAACAACTTTGGAGCAGTTGTTTCTAGAAAAATGATCATATTGTCTCTGTTCGGTAAAACTGTTTAAAACAGAACTGTGGTAATTATATTTTTGATAATATCATGGATTTAAAACGAAATTCAACTCTATGTTAATTAGAATTTACTCTTGGTCCATCTTCAAAATTTAATAAATCCTACAGAGAGACGGATTTAATGGATTTAGCTTGTCATTGCTTGCAACCGTAGCTCTTCTCACGAGCTTGCCAAAAATCCTTATTTGATAAACCCTACTCAACTTAAATCAAACCATGCAGCCAAACGTCCCTTCCATTAGTCCGTATGCATGAAAAAGATGTATTACACTTAAAATAGTGGCATTTTTATATGATACTAGAAATTTGAATGTTTAAAATGCAAAGAACTAAAGTTCATGTATTAAATATGTAAATAAATAAGAATTGTATTGTATGTATGTAAATGATTAATATATCTTTTTCCTATTGATTTTAAGCCTGATAATGGATGAGAAATTTGACTTTATATGTCTCATGATAAAGTCCTCTTAAGCTTATTTTGAATAAAAAACATTCTCTCATTTTTTATAAATAGATTAAGAAGCTATTTGACTCTTCCTCTTTCCAACATATTCAACATCTTTAATGTTCTTAAGAGGATTTGTGATTCCCCCACAAACAAGGACGGAACCAACTTTATATTTTAGGGCGGGCAAAAATATAAAATATTTAAAAGATAAATTTATCAAAATTAAATTAATTGCATAAGAAAAAAATACTAAATATTTGCATTTTAATGCTTAAATAACAATACCAAATATTGACATTATTTTTTTATTATATTTTGAACCAGCTTCATCATTTAAAAAATATTGCTTATTAATTTTGTATTTATTAATTCAATATAATTATTTATCTTTTTGTAAATATTAGTTTCTAGAATTATCAATTCTATTCAGATTTATTGTATCATAGTTCTTAAGTTACAAATATATTGTGCCATGGCTATTAAGTCGTTCTATAATGTGCTTAGCTTTTATATTCGTTTACACCCCTAATTTTAACGTCTATGACCTTAAATACACCTTCTCTTGCATATATTAGGTGGCTTGTAGGTAAAATTTGAATTTGAAGTGTTAGATATATAAATACATGAGAATTGAGTGGTATGTATGTAAATCTTCCTTTAAAAACATATAACGAAATAGAACTGCAATAACTTCCAGGAAAGGCGACCAATATTTTTTGGGAGATTTATATACATACCACATAATTCTATGTAATTATCCCATTTTAATTTTTACATATACGCCACCTTATATGTATAAATGTAAATTAAAAAATTTAAATAGTGGCACTTTATATGTGATAGAAAACATTTGGATGGTATAAATGTAAAAAATAAAATTTAAGTGTCAGACATGCAAATACATAGAATTGGGTGGTATGTATGAAAATGCCCCATTTCTTAGATGAGCTTTTTTATTTTTTTTCTATGGGGCATTCACATACATACCACTCAATTCTTATGAATTTATGCTTCTCACAACAAAACTTTCATATTTACATGCACAACACTCAATTCTTTCATATCACACATAAAATAACACCAATTACCACTTTGTAATATTCAAATTCACATTTTCACGCATATAGATACAATGCTATGCATGAAAATATGAAAATTTCGGTATGAAATATGTAAAAATCCATAAGAATTAAGTGTTAGGTACAGAAATTTCTCTTTTATTTGAGCATATTTAATCACAAACACATACATACCGTATATACGAAACCTTAACATTAAATCCACTTGATTGACACTCTTAACTCTGAATCAAATATAAAGAAAAAAAATGTTTTTACATACCAATCATTCAAAATATTAAATATAACATTTTAACCACCCAAAACTTCCTTATTTTCATTACAACCATCCTCCTAAACTCACTCAGAAAGTATTTTAATGAAAGTTTTGAGTGGTTTAAATGTTATATTCAATGTTTTGGACGATGATGATGATGATAAGAATAATAATAATAATAAAACTTCGTTGATGACTAAATGGCGATATTTTAAAGCCTATAATAGTTCATGAGGATGGAGCTTTTAGTTGAAAAAAAAAACTATTTTTTTCTCCAAATTTGAGTCATGTCATACCCTTGACCTTCTTAAGTATGCCATGACTCCGNTCCAAAATACTCTTCATCCACTCCTCAAAAATCTATTTAATTTTTAAAATAATATTAAAGAGTTTCACAAGTTAAGAAACTTTCAAATCTCCTAAATATTTTCAAACTTCAATTGGGATCCAATCCTCTCAAAGACACATAAGGAAAAAAATTATTATCACATAACACACTCCAATTAATGGTAGGAGATCAATAATAACAAGCAATTCATATGCAAGGAAGATGGTAATACTATCAATAATAATTTGTAATATAAATTTATCAGGAGTACATTATTTATGATTATTGTAAATGTGGTCTCCATTATTGGCATCATTAGACAACGATGGTGACAAGCAACATGTTATAGAAAATGATGTATTTAATTTACTCAAATATAGCTAATTCCAAATACATTAAAATTAAACTAGAGAGTGAATTTTAAATACAGTGCAAACTTTCAAATGCACATAGATTTAAACAACATTAGGTTCTCTTCCAACAAAGCACCTGGATTTTAAAACTCAAGTAAAAGTAATGCAATGCACTCATTTTATTGCAATCAAACAACCCTAAATTATTTATCTACTTATTGCTATCTTATATTCAATATATAACATTCCCACCACCCCACTAATATAATCAATTTTGAAGCTATGCTTCATAGCATTGCAAGGTATAAATTAGGGGTGTAAGTAAGTCAAGACGACTCATGCGCCGACTCGAGCTCGACTTGATAAGTGGCTCGTGAACTGAGCTCGATGAACTAACAAGCCAAGCTCAAACCACGACTCCACTCATTAGCTCATGAGCCGGCTTGTTTAAAAAATATATTAATATAAAATATACTCNAAAATTATTTATCTACTTATTGCTATCTTATATTCAATATATAACATTCCCACCACCCCACTAATATAATCATTTTTGAAGCTATGCTTCATAGCATTGCAAGGTATAAATTAGGGGTGTAAGTGAGTCAAGATGACTCATGCGCCGACTCGAGCTCGACTTGATAAGTGGCTCGTGAACTGAGCTCGATGAACTAACAAGCCAAGCTCAAACCACGACTACACTCATTAGCTCATGAGTCGGCTTGTTTAAAAAAATATTAATATAAAATATACTTAAAATATATAAAATTTCAAGACTTTATCTCTAAGATACTAAAAATATTAAAAATAATAATATTTTGTATTGTATATTAGGTGATTTTAAACTATTTCTATACTAATTGTTCATTTTTTTGTCATCTTATTATAAAGTTATCTTAAATTAATATTATTTTTACTCATTTATATTAAACAAGTCAGCTCGCAAGACTGCTCAAACTAGTAGACTTAAGCTCGAGCTTGAGCTCGAACTAAATAAAATTAACCAAGCCGAGGGTGGCTCCAGCTCAACTCGTTTACACCCCTAGTATCAATCTTGACATTTTAATTTCTAACATTTTCAATTCGTCAAAACCTTTTTACTTCCAACATCTAGATCCATATGGCATATAACATAGCTCATAACTCTAAAAATTATAGTCCCATATATATCCCTATAATTTTGAGTAGTAGATAAAAGTTATTTAAGCATATCAAATCGAACTCTCTTTTTTTGTGTAATATGGGTAGATAAATCACTACCACTAATGTTGCATAGCATATGCTCGTTCTTCATTTTACTAATCCCAACCATTTTTTTAAAATATTTTTTCATTATTTTATCTTTATTCTTATCTCAATAGAAATTTCATTGATTAAAAACACAACCTAGACACACAAAAAAAAAAAAATACAAATACTAAATTTTAACCTAAGTTTAACGTATATTTGATATGTTTTCTTTTAAATTTGTACCACATCAATTCTTTCGGTATTGGATCATATGTTTTTTTCAAAATAAGCTTCATTCTTCTACAATATCAATCATTCTCCTAAACTAGTATCAAAATGCAACTACTCTAATCATATACTCTCTTAGTTTTTTAAGATTCTATTTAAAAAGTAATTGAAAGATTTTAGCATCAAAGTTTTATTAACCAAACTACAATATGGCTCACAACTATTCAAATCTTAATTGGATCAATCTATATTACACCTCCTTGTCCAATTTAATATGCTTTTACAAAAAATATTTTTTTCTCCAAACTCTTATTTATTTATTTATCAAAATAATATGTTCATATTTTTTTATATCTTTAACAAATATATTAATATCATCAATATCATTGATTTTAATAAATCAAATATTATCAAAATTTCTAAACTTTGTATCCTCTGTAATAAGCATTTCATTTGTCTCTTAATATACTTTTTAATATCTACTCTATTATATAAATCATTAAAAGTAATGGGCTTTTACATCGCTGAGTTGCCCTCAACCACCTTTGAAAAGACTATTGCATTCATTATAATTATAATAAGTTCTAATAGTGTTTATTATTTAACTGCTCAAATAATTTTTTCTTTTATAAATCTCTTACAGTTCCTCAATCCACAACAATTTTCTTACCTATATAAGAATTATTTTAACATTATCCTAAAAATTCTACAATTTATAATAGAATTGTCCATCTTATCATTCAGCAAGTTTCTCAATTGTATAAAATATGTTCTGCCTCTATTACTGACTTCTCAAATTACAAGTTCCATCATTTTATTCAAGTATATTTATTTCTTTCAATTATTTTCTTTATGCTCCGAAGAAACACATTCATGACTAATCCTCTATATTGCTTGGTTAAATTTTCTCTTGCAAACACATAGCAGCTTTTGAAAACGATTTTTCTTTCCTTTTATTTATAAAGAATTCTATTTTAGTTTAGGCACACTACCCTNTATTAATGACTTCTCAAATTACAAGTTCCATCATTTTATTCAAGTATATTTATTTCTTTCAATTATTTTCTTCATGCTCCGAAGAAACACATTCATGACTAATCCTCTATATTGCTTGGTTAATTTTTCTCTTGCAAACACATAGCAGCTTTTGAAAACAAATTTTCTTTCCTTTTATTTATAAAGAATTCTATTTAGTTTAGGCACACTACCCGTAAAACTAACAAATTATTCTATTTTTCTTAAAATATATATTCTTTATCAAGGATACCTTCTTCCATCTCATTTCAAGACTTAATATCCTCTAAGAATCCAATTCCTTCTTCATAAGTAAGCCATTAAATTCATTTCTTTACAAAATTGATTGCTTGAACTATCTTCCAATCAATTGAGGAGTACAAGCATTAACTAGATTCATCATTTACTGAANTATCCTCTAAGAATCCAATTCCTTCTTCATAAGTAAGCCATTAAATTCATTTCTTTACAAAATTGATTGCTTAAACTATCTTCCAATCAATTGAGGAGTACAAGCACTAACTAGATTCATCATTCACTGATNTCATGCATTCATGTTTTACAAATAGGGAAATAACACAATGTTCAAAAACATTTGAAAAATAAATAGAAGTGCCAAAATTATGCACATAACACCAAAAGTTTTATCATTTACAAACTGGACTATCAAACTCATGCATTTGTAATGATAAAATCATTGAGAATTCAATGAAAGAGAAAAAATAAAGTTGAGGTTTTGCTGTGTTTTTTAGAGATTTGGATGATATTATTATAAATGGGGGTATTTAAGTGTTAATTTGATAAACAAGCAAAATCCATGTTATGTATGTAATTGTAGTGGGTGTTGATCACCTTAACAGCTTGGTTATTAACAGACCATATATATCAACTACAAAGGGCCAAAAAATAAGGTCTGAACTACCAATTTCTGCTTACAACCCAAATACTTGCTAGTACTTGGTGATAGATAGATTAATAAATAAAAAATTTGTCAAAAATAATAAAATTCAAGGACTGAATTAGATTAGATGTAATTTCAAGATTACAAAAGTCCTTAAAAATAACTTTTTCAAATCACATCATATCATTATTTAAAATAAACTGCTACTTATAATATTTACAATACTCAAATCTTTCATATCACATAAAAAAGATCACTGTTACTCACTTTTACCAAAAAAATACTCATTTTCATGTATACATAAAATACTAAAAGAAAAATTTTTTATTTACATACATACCACTCAATTCCTACATACAAAAACTTCAATTTTTACATGCATGCCAACTTACTTATTGCATAAAAAGTTATATTTCACCTTTTAGGAGTTAAAATGGTGGTAATTTTTGTGATGTGAAATGAAAATTTTGGGTGATATAAATGTAAAAAAGTAATATTTAAGTGTTAGTCTCTTAGTTGGGTGGCATGCATGTAAATGCCCTTTGATTTTATTTTCCTTAAAAGAGAACTATGTATTGCTTCAAGTTGGGCTGAAACAAATCATATCCACGTCATCAGAAAGTTGACTCTACAAAATAGAGATCGAAATAGAAAATTGTACCCTATCGAAAACACCAGTGATCACTTCACAGTGATAATCCGCTCTACCCAATCCACTCAAAGACAACAACAACATCAAGAAGCTTTTATCTCACTAAGTGGGGTCGGCTACATGAATCCTTTGTCTCCATTGCCTCCTATTTAGTGTCATGTTTTCATTTAATTTTAATAAAATAAAATCATTTTTTATACAATATGCTCATGTCTTTTTAAGTCTATCTCTGCATAAATCGAATCTAAAACATCTACTCTCCTAGCAGGATCATTAGATGGTCGTCCTTTCACGTGATCAAGCCATCTAAGATGACTCTCTAATTTTTTCTGTCATTGGAGCTACACCAACTTTATCACGAATATATTCATTTCCCACTTTGTCTCAAAGTGTCAAGCCACTCATCCACCTAAGCTTTCTCATCTCAGCAACGATTAACTTTGTTTTATGCTTCTCTTTTAAAGTCCAACATTCTGCACCACAGAGAATTGCAGGTCTCACCACCATCTTATAAAATTTTCCTTTCAGTCTAAGCGGTACTTTTCTATCACACAATAGGTCTGATGCATTCCTCTGCATCAACCAAACAGCTTGAATTCTACTAATAACACCCCCCATCTACAACACCATCACATTGACCAATAGACCCGAGATATCTAAAACGTTCAAACCTTTTAATGATTTGATCACCCATAGTTACAACTCTGCCACTAGGGCCACTACTACTAAAATTACATTTCATGTGTTCAGTTTTAGTTCTACTCAAATGAAGGCCTTTGGACTCCAATGTAGACCTCAATAATTCATGTTTTTCCCAAACTTTTTCTCCAATCTTATCCACAAGAAGGATATCATCAACATACATCAAGGTACATCCTCCAGCAAAACGTCCAGTAAGAGCATCCAAAACTAAAGCAAAAAGATATGGCATTAAAGTCGATCTCTGATGTAATCCACTGAAAAAGGAAAATATTTGGTCAATCCTCCTTCAATTCGAACACAAGTAATAGTTCTAGTATACCTATCTTTAATGACTTTAATATAATTCAGATCAACACTTTTCTTCTCTAGAACTCTCCAAAAAACTTCTCTTGGAACCTTATCATAAGCTTTTTCTAAATCAATAAAAATCATATGTAGATCCTCCTTATTCTTGATTGACCTTCTCTTGGAACCTTATCAACACTCTATATATTTACCTTGATTGACCCACTTGAGTTGATTGTACAATGCCTAGTTTCGACATAACTTTTTTATTTCAATAATTTCTTTTCATATTAGGTTCTTCTTCTTCTTCTTCTTCTCTTTTACAGCTACTATGTGATCCATCACACTAACTCTTAAGTTTAGGAACTCTCTTTGCTAGCATAAAGCCCTATCAAACTGTGCTTAAGATTTAATGAAGGCAAAACTTCATATTCTCTTCCTCGATCAAAGAGCGCAGTATCAACTACCAACAGAAAGAGTTTGGAAATGGCAAAGATTTCATAATTCAGACTCCGACGGAAGGCTAGATTCCGAATAGACAAGGAGCTTCTATTGAGACAAGACAATGACATATTATAGAATGATATTCGAATTACTCAAGTTTTGGAGGGTTTATTGCGGACTCGGTCAGTTCATCGTGGTTCATGTAAGTTCGTGCAGAGAACAAAAAAGCCAAGAAAAAAACCAGAAACACAATGATAATTTATAGATTCCCAAATCAACAGCCAACCATTTCAGATCCAATCAAAAAAAAGATCGAGNCCGAATAGACAAGGAGCTTCTATTGAGACAAGACAATGACATATTATAGAATGATATTCGAATTACTCAAGTCTTGGAGGGTTTATTGCGGACTCGGTCAGTTCATCGTGGTCCATGTAAGTTCATGCAGAGAACAAAATAGCCAAGAAAAAAACCAGAAACACAATGATACTTTATAGAATCTCAAATCAACAGCCAACCATTTCAGATCCAATCAAAAAAAGATCGAAAAAATTACCGCACACCAGCATCACCAACGATCCCAATGGCCATTCCAGCGGACAATCCAGCGAGACCGCAGGCAAGTCCGGAAGAGAGGTGAGCATATCCATCAAAAAGGTAATACGATTTTGCCTTGGGATTTATTCCCGTGCTGATAATAACCGCAATGATCAAACCGTAGATCCCGAGAACTCCGGCCATAACAACTGGGACGATCGACTTCATGACAAGCTCCGGCCGCATCACTCCCATCGAGGCCACGCCGACGCCGCTCTTCGCAGTCCCATATGCCGCCCCCATGCCTGAAAACAAAGATCTCCACCATAAAAACCAAAGGGGCTTCGAATCTAGAGACGAAAGGGGGTTGGGCAGGAGAGAGCTTACAGGAGAATACGAGCGCCGCCGCAGCGCCGAGAAAGCCGAAGAAGGGAGCAGTTTCATCGCCGGCAAAACCCGCCATTATCGAAAATGAAACCCTATCCAGACGTGTCTAATGGATCTAATGCCTCTTTTATCTCATCACTCATTTCCTCATAAGGACGAGAAAAACTTACATCCGGTCACCCCCACGTTCTCATGCACGTTAGCACCGAGTGCATAAGTGCCCCTCAATTCCTATCTATTTACATATCCAATACCTAAACTTCAATTTTTATTTTCACCCAACATTATCGGGGTGTTTAGCAGCATACTTTTAACATGATTTAGGCTCTATTTTATGCAGCTGCAATTTTTCAGTTTTTCAGCTGCAACTGTGCTGCCCCAGGAAGCTGCTGTTGAGAAGCTGACTGTTTATTTGTAGCAGCTGTGTGAAAACAGCTTTGGAAAACAGCTTTGGGGCAGCTGTTTCTGAAAAAATGTTCATGTTGCCCCTGTTTGGTAAAATTGTTTAAAACATAACTGTAATAACGATATTTTTGATAATGTTATGAATTTAAAACGAAATTCAACTCTATGTTAATTAGAATTTATGCTCGGTCCATCTTCAAAATTTAATAAATCCTATAGAGAGACGGATTTAATGGATTTAACTTGTCATTGCTTGCAACCGTAGCTCTCCTCACGAGCTTGCCAGAAATCCTTATTTGATAAACCCTACTCAACTTAAATCAGACTATGCAGCCAAACGTCACCTCCATTAGTCCGTATGCATTAAAAAGATGTATTCCACTTAAATATAGTGGTATTTTTATATGATATCATAACTATGAATGTTTAAAATGTAAAAAAAGTAAAGTTCCTGTGTTAAATGTGTAAATAAATAAGAATTGTATTGTATGTATGTAAATGATTAATATATTTTTTTCCTATTGATTTTAAGCCTGATAATGGATGAGAAATTTGACTTTATATGTCTCATGATAAAGTCCTCTTAAGCTTATTTTGAATAAAAAACATTCTCATTTGTTTATAAATAGAATAAGAAGCTATTTGACTCTTCCTCTTTCCAACATATTCAACATCTTTAATGATCTTAATAGGATTTGTGATTCACCCACGAACAAGGACGGAACCAACTTTATATTTTAGGGGGGCAAAAATATAAAATATTTAAAAGATAAATTTATCAAAATTAAATAAATTGCATAAGAAAAAATTACTAAATATTTGCATTATAATGCTTAAATAACAATATTAAATATTTACATTATTTTTTTATTATATTTTGAACCAGCTTATTTTATTATATTAAATATCAAAATATTTTTATTATATTTTGAAATAAATTTATTATTGNCAACATCTTTAATGATCTTAATAGGATTTGTGATTCACCCACGAACAAGGACGGAACCAACTTTATATTTTAAGACGGGCAATAAATATATCAAAATTAAATAAATTGCATAAGAAAAAATTACTAAATATTTGCATTCTAATGCTTAAATAACAATATTAAATATTTACATTAATTTTTTTTATTATATTTTGAACCAGCTTCATCTAGTTGAAATAAATTTATTATTATTTGTATATGTAATTTAATGAGTACTTTAGTTTTTGTGATAACTATGAAGTGCATGTGACTTATCTAATGCCTTATATTCAACAAAAAGCTTTAAATTATATGAGTTTCATTAAAAAAAGATTGCTTATTAATTATTTATTTATTAATTCAATATAATTATTTATCTTTTTGTAAATATTAGTTTATAGAATTATCAATTCTATTCAGATTTATTGTATTATAGCTCTTAAGTTGCAAATATATTGTGCCATGGCTATTAAACCGTTCTATAATGTGCTTAGCTCTTATATTGTAGTCTATTATATATATGGCTTATAGCCTTATAATCAAGGGGCAATTACGTACAAACTACCTTAAACCTGTTATTTACAAATTAACCAGACAATCCCAACACATATTTTTTGTTTTTATCGAATCTTAATAGTTTGACTGTGACACGCATAAATAANTATATTCAACAAAAAGCTTTAAATTATATGAGTTTCATTAAAAAAAGATTGCTTATTAATTATTTATTTATTTATTCAATATAATTATTTATCTTTTTGTAAATATTAGTTTCTATAATTATCAATTCTATTCAGATTTATTGTATTATAGCTCTTAAGTTGCAAATATATTGTGCCATGGCTATTAAATCGTTCTATAATGTGCTTAGCTCTTATATTGTAGTCTATTATATATATGGCTGATAATCAAGGGGCAATTACGTACAAACTACCTTAAACCTGTTATTTACAAATTAACCACGTCTTTCATCCATTTTTCAAATTCTCGCTCAAATATCAAAATTCATAGGACAATTCCAACACGTATTTTTTTGTTTTTATCGAATCTTATTAGTTTGATTGTGACACGCATAAATACATAAATTTGACTTATTTAGAATAACTTTTTAACTATACCTTCTAAAACTATCGTTTTGGCCACAACTTTATTGATCTTGAATTTTTTGTGATTATGAATATCTTTTTACAACCAAAAATGCCTAAAATAGCAAGGGGCATTTATACTCAATTCCTTTATATTTACAAATGTAACTTCTAAACTTTATCTTTTACATTTATACCACCCAAATATTTCATAGCACATCAAAATTACCACCATTTTAACTTCTATGGCCTTAAATACACCTTCTCTTGCATATATTAGGCGGCTTGTAGGTAAAAGTTGAATTTGAATGGTTAGATATATAAATACATGAGAATTGAGTGGTATGTATGTAAATCTTCCTTTAAATAAACATATAACAAAATAGAACTGCAAAAACTTTCGGGAAAGTTTTTCTTTGGGCGACCAATATTTTTTGGGAGATTTATATACGTACGACATAATTCTATGTAATTATCCCATTTTAATTTTTACATATACGCCACCTTATATATATGAATGTATATTAAAAAACTTAAATAGTGGGACTTTATATGTGATAGAAAACATTTGGATGGTATAAATGTAAAAAATAAAATTTAAGCGTCAGACGTGCAAATACATAGAATTGGGTGGTATGTATGAAAATGCCCCATTTCTTAGATGAGCTTTTTTATTTTTTTTCTATGGGGCATTCACACCACCCAATTCTTATGAATTTATGTATCTCACAACAAAACTTTCATATTTACATGCACAACACTCAATTCTTTCATATCACACAAAAAATAACACCAATTACCACTTTGTAATATTCCAATTCACATTTTCACGCATATAGATACAATGCCATGCATGCAAATATGAAAATTTCGGCATCAAATACGTAAAAATTCATAAGAATTAAGTGTTAGGTATAGAAAATTCTCTTTTATTTGAGCATATTTAATCACAAACACATACATACCGTATATACGAAACCTTGACATTAAATCCACTTGATCGATACTCTAAACTCTCAATCAACATACTAAAAAACATGTTTTTACATACCAATCATTCAAAATATTAAATATAACATTTTAACCACCTAAAACTTACTTATTTTCATTACAACCATTCTCCTAAACTCACTCAGAAAGTATTTTAATGAAAGTTTTGAGTGGTTCAAATGTTATATTCAATGTTTTGGACGATGATGATGATAACAATAATAATAATGATAAAACTTCGTTGATGACTAAATGACGATATTTTAAAGCCTATAGTTCATGAGGATGGAGCTTTTAGTTGAAAAAAAAAAAAACTATTTTTTCTCCAAAATTGAGTTATGTCATACCCTTGACCTTCTTAAGTATACCATCACTCCCATGGCTGTTAGCAGAGCCGCACTCGCCAAAATCCCAGACTTTGTTATGGATGACCATTCGCTGGTCTGAACCGCTGCAGCATTCAAAGTGGGTTTTGCAGCTTCAGTATTGGTTGATTCGCTCGCAATATGCAATCTCAGAACCTGGGAAAAAAAAAAGCTGTTAACGATCAGTAATCTGCGGCTGTTTGTGTGAATAGTTAGTAGAATTATTGTATGAAAAAATAAAGGTAGATTTATATACCAGAATAAAGGGGCATTTACATATGTACCGTACAATTCTTATATATATATGTTTATATATCTNGAAAAAAAAAAAAAAAGCTGCTAACGATCAGTAATCTGCGGCTGTTTGTGTAAATAGTTAGTAGAATTATTATATGAAAAAATAAAGGTAGATTTATATACCATAATAAAGGGGCATTTACATATGTACCGTACAATTCTTATATATATATATATATCTAAAAAACTTTGAAGTTTACATGCATGACACTCAAAAGTTTAACACCGCGTCGAAAATATCATCATTACTAATTAATTAGACATGCATCAGTTTATGACACTTAAGTGTCATAAGTGTAAATATGAAACTTTCAGGTATTAGATATGTAAATACACAAAAATTGTGTAGTGCATATGTAAACTTTTCAGTTGAAACATATGAGAGATGAATACTGTATATTTTTCACATTCAAAAACGATAAAATAGTAGAACGTTTTACAAGATATAGAAATCTTAATATAAGAAGAAAATAAATTGGTCACTAGACACGTTAATGGAAAAGAATACGGTAAGAAATCTAACAAATAATTCCACAATAAAGAAAAGCAACATACAAAGAATGAAGGAAGATTTACACACGGNTATATATATATATATATATATATATTTATATATCTAAAAAACTTTGAAGTTTACATGCATGACACTGAAAAGTTTAACACCGTGTCGAAAATATCATCATTAGTAATTAATTAGACATGCATGAGTTTATGACACTGAAGTGTCATAAGTGTAAATAAGAAACTTTCAGGTATTAGATATGTAAATACACAAGAATTATGTAGTACATATGTAAACTTTTCAGTTGAAACAAAGGAGAGATGAATACTACATATTTTTCACATTCAAAAACGATAAAATAGTAGAACGTTTTACAAGAGATAGAAATCTTAATATAAGAAGAAAATAAATTGGTCACTAGACACGTTAATGGAAAAGAATACGGTAAGAAATCTAACAAATAATTCCACAATAAAGAACGGCAACATACAAAGAATAAAGGACGATTTACACAAGTACCACCTTACACATGCATGAAAAGGTGTATTTCGCTTTTTAAAAGTTAAAATGATGGTATTTTGATGTGGTATGAGAGTTCTGGGTGGTGTAAATGTAAAAAAGTTAATTTTAGGTGTTATATCTGTAAATACATAAAAATAGAGTGGTATGTATGTAAATGTCCCAATAATAAATCTATTCCCATACAGAGAAAATGGCTGGCGGACAACGGCTATAGGCATTAGAATGATTGCAGGAAGGAAACAGCTACCGGACAAACGACATTAACAGGAAAACAAATATTAGATTAGCAGATGAGTTTTCTTATTAGATCTGGTATGNTATCTAAAAAACTTTGAAGTTTACATGCATGACACTCAAAAGTTTAACACCGCGTCGAAAATATCATCATTAGTAATTAATTAGACATGCATGAGTTTATGACATAAATAAGAAACTTTCAGGTATTAGATATGTAAATACACAAGAATTATGTAGTACATATGTAAACTTTTCAGTTGAAACATATGAGAGATGAATACTATATATTTTTCACATTCAAAAACGATAAAATAGTAGAACGTTTTACAAGAGATAGAAATCCTACTATAAGAAGAAAATAAATTGGTCACTAGACACGTTAATGGAAAAGAATACGGTAAGAAATCTAACAAATAATTCCACAATAAAGAACGGCAACATACAAAAAATAAAGGAAGATTTACACAAGTACCACCTTACCCATGCATGAAAAAGGTGTATTTCGCTTTTTAAAAGTTAAAATGATGGTATTTTGATGTGATATCAGAGTTTTGGGTGGTGCAAGTGTAAAAAGTGAATTTTAGGTGTTATATCTGTAAATACATAAAAATAGAGTGGTATGCACGTAAATGTCCCGACAATAAATCTTATTGCCATACAGAGAAAATGGCTGGCAGACAACGGCTATAGGCATTAGTATGATTGCAGGGAGGAAATACCTACCGGACAAACAACATTAACAGGAAAACAAATATTAGATTAGCAGATGAGTTTTCCCATTGAAACTGGTTTAAAATAATAATAAAATATTTATTGGATTGATAAATTCCTTATTAAAACCAATTAAAATAATTGAGGCTTATCCGGCCATAATTTATTAGTAATATTAATGGGTAAAAAAATTCCATTTTTTTTTTCTTGTAAAAAGTAAAGCAATACAAATTTTAACTTCGAATTAAACAATACAGAGACCATTAACATTATTATGGAATCCATGAGCACCACAGGGGATCAATAGAGGTATGGTATTCTACATCTAAAGAGTAACGAGGCTCAAATTTTTTAACATCAGTGCACGCTAATGCACAAGCTAAACAATCACATACATGGGAAATATTCGCTCAAGAAAGAGGGAAGCGTCAAAATAGTCTCATGACTATATACATCGGGACCATTTAGTCCCATGATATATAAAAGTGTCATATTAGTCCCCAAATTGTTATAATATGGGCTGAAATAATCCAAAAAGAATCTTTTTAGCCCCAATTAAAAAAGACTGGTGACTAAATTGACATTTTTATAAACTCCTAGGCTAAATTTGGATCCCTTCAAACAGTCAAAAGACAATTTTGACACTTTTCTTGCTCGAGAAAAAATAATCAGCAAAAAATATTGAAGTCAAACAAGAAACAGCTTGAATTTTGTCCCTTGTTTCATGCCATCATAAATGCCGAATGCATGACACATATAAGATTACCCCTAGAAATGATTGTGGAAGAATACTAACCTTCCAACCAGCTAATCTGGCTTGACTAACAGCTCCAACAAGATCCACATCTGCTGTTAGCAAAATTTTGTCATGTTCATCATCTTCGTACTGCAAGAATTAAAACAGCATTTTTTAAATAAAACTATCATTGATTAATGACAGAAGGATGGGCCGAGTAAGTCAAAGAAAATCACACCAGAAGTTGAATACATTCTTTATCTTCATTGCTAAGCCCTAATCTTTGTAATACGGCAGCAACAAGCTCAGCTAGACTCTCAGTACCTGGAAAAAAAAGACAGGCATTTATTGGAGACATTTATTGCACATAAAGCTGTAATTGAGTCCAGTTGAGTTTGTCACCGATTGGACTTGACTTGGTCGAATCATAAGTTTTTCGCGTTCAGTTCGACCTTGAGAAGAGCTTTCACATATATGTTAATACTTGACTTGCTTAAATTTGAATGAGTTCTTAATTTTTTATATTAATTTCTTCATAAATTATTTTACATATCTAAATAAATAAGTAATTTAATATAATTCAAATTAGCATTTAACTAATTTATACTAAGTAAATAAAATAATATAAAAGTTATAAGTAAGTTTTCTAGCAATCAAATAATATAAATGAGTACCAATAAACTAGTTCATTAAACTTATATGCATATTGATATTAAAAATAATATTTTACTATTAAATATGTAATTGAATTAGTTCTAAACAGACAATTGTTATTTAAAGAATATCTTGTATAAATATATTATATTTAACAAGTTACTTGTTGAACAACAAATGAGTTTATTTGTGAACATTAATAAACGAGTTGGACTATATTCAAATTTGATTCATTAACCTTTGACGTTTAAAAAAAATTAAAACTTTTTATTTATTTACTAATTTGAAAAAACAAGATTGAGCATTAATCAAGTCAAGTTTGAGTTGTTCATCAAGTGCATTGATCCATTTACAGCCTAAATTTTATTTGCACATCATGTGGAGATGTTACTGTACATTAAACTAGCAAGATTAACATACTGACCACAACTGAACCTATGCATTCGTCCCTTCTGGTCCTCGAACTTATAGGAGAATGAATTCCCAGCAACAGGTGGATAAAACGATCTTCCAGTTTCAGCATACTCGGATGCCATCATGCCAGAAAGTTCACTGGAAATTGCTAGCGATGACAATTCATGGAATATAATGACTAATTAACATGAGGAGCATAGGAAAATAATCAAAATGAGACCTTTGAGTATCAAACTCCTCATCTGCTGGCTCAAGAGCAAGGGTAGAATCCCAAAACTTCTGCATCATTGTGTTTGCCATTTCATTTGCCGTATCAGAACTTCCCTCAACCTTCAAGGACAATCCAAACAAAAAGTAATTTCCCATCAGATATGTTGCATTTATCTAAGTAAATGTCAAAACATTGCAGCCTTTTGATCTAATATGAAACAAAGTTAAAATAAGTCACTTGTGTAACTAAAAGATTATCAATGACCCGTCAAAAACAAACCCTGCCATAAAAAAATTTTGAATATTGGACCCATAAGTATTTAGATAAGAATCAAGGGACACAAAAGATACTGAAAATAAACATTTTAAAGGTGAAGTTGCATGCATTTTGATGATCTTTAAGGAGTGAATTTTGAGGACGAAAATAAACATTTTAAAGGTGAAGTTGCATGCATTTTGATGATCTTTAAGGAGTGAATTTTGAGGACAAACAAAGGAAATGGAAACTGCCAGCTCATGAATTTGTAAAGTGAATTTTCATGTATATGTTTGAATTCTCACCACGGAAATCGCAGCATGACTTATTTTCAAAACATCCAAGCAAGCCACAATCTGTCCCTCTATAGGTTCAATAGCAAGTCAAATGAGAGGAAAAAAGGGCGGGGCATTTACATACATAGCACACAATGCTAATGTATTCACATATCTCGCACATAAACTTTCATATTTACCCACATAGCACTCAAATTTTTATTATCACATCAAAAATAGCACAATTATCACATTTTAGAAATGAAATGCACGACTTCATGCATAGGTTTAAAACACCAAAGTACTATGTATGTAAATATGAAAGTTTAGGTGTGAGATGAGTGAATAAATTAGAAATATGTACTAGGTATGTAAATTTCCCAAAAATATAATCCCTTTGGTAAACAATAACCTTTTTTGTAAACAAATACCTCTATCTAACACCGGAAGGTGAAGAAATTTCCCATCATGCATCTTATGTAGAGCATCAAGAATTGTAGTGTCCAGAGTGGCACATTCTGGGTTTGCAGTCATGACCTGCAGTAATATTAGACAACCTTTGTCATAAGCAACAAAGTCAACCACAAAGAGAAATTAATCTTTAATGGAACCATAAACAGCAATTAACAATTCAAACTTTATCAAACCTTTGTCCTTAAAATACAAGGAAGTCACATCACTACATATTAATTTAAAACTCATCTCAAAATACAGCACGACCAGCTGATAACACAGCAAATAAATTTCCAATAATGAGTGTTTGAGAGGATCATAAGCATACATATTAATCACACTTATTAACTAGTCCAAATATTTTTTAACTGTTTTGTCTTTATCTTTAATTAAGATTCTATTATTTACATTTCAGACATACCTAATTTGGTCAAAGTTTCAAAATTCCCCATCTCTTTCCTCAGCTAAGTATCAAGCTAATCATTAAAAAATATAAATTACACTTCGCTTATCCCCATTAGCAAAACTTCCTTATAATATCGTGAGCATCAATATTTTTATTTTTACAGTCAGAAAATGTTTCGTTTGCTTAAAAATCTTGTAAAAATTATACTTACAATCTATTTCTACATTCTCCTAGAACTTTCATGGCAATATTTTTAATATAATTAGTCAGGATATACCACCATATCAAGTTTGGTTCAAGTATATGATTTCAATTTGCCTCTATAAAAAACTTCTTCAAAATATTAACGCTACTCACCTTTGAATTCACTCCATCTTTTCACAAGTCAATAATTTTTTTCGATTGCTTTCTTTACACCTCTACATTACAAATCAATAGCTATTGTGTGTTAAAGCTTTTTCCTGAGATCTACCACCTTGAGCCAAAAACTTCACTTCTCTTATAAATAAAAATAAAATATTTGTGAAATGTCCTGGACGTTTCACTTATAATAGTGACTAAATGCAGTTTTCACTTCCTAGACATCAATGCAAAATCATAAGCTATTGCAAGATTCATAATAGCTTCTCTCATAACATTGTCATCTCCTACTAAATATCGGCCATGCATTCTCCTGTTATATCCCACTTTACAAGAAGCTATATGTCCATCAAGTAAATACCAATATTTATCATTTTTTTCTCAATACAAGTGCAATAGTTCATCCATTACTCCTAAAAATTATATTTTAAACCATTTCCTGGTGTAACTTAAGAAGCATAAGTACAAAAAAAATTTATTAAATCATCATAAATACCTAACTTGATAGCAGTCGAAAATATCTCTAACCATATTAAACTTTATAATTTTAACTACTGACTCTTTATCCATTAGTGTATCTGGATCATTCTTACAGCTAATCTTGGCACCATACAGTAGCAAAATAGTAAACATGTATGCATTCAAAGTTGTGTGTAACTGTGCTGGTTAAAAAACAAAAAAATTAAACTAAAGAAACGAAACAAAGTAAAAAAAAAAAAACCAAGGGCATTTATATGCATTAATGCATACCATCCAATTCTTATGTATTTACATATATAACAGCTACACTTCGATTTTTACATTTATAACACCCAAATCTTTTATATCACATCAAAATATTACAATTTTAACTGTTAAAATTAGAAATATATTTTTTCATGCATAGGTAAGGTGGCATGTAAATGTAAAAATTGAAGTTTATGTGTTGTATATGTAAATACATAAGAGTTGATTGGTATGCATGTAAATCTTTCAAAAAACAAACATTAAAACTCTGATGACTACTAACCTTCTCTACCAAAGTTAGTTCAGGAGAAAGGTTTTGTGCAACCACTCGCATGAGAACATCTTTTGATCTGAAAATGTATAGTAGGGCAGTCATCAACATAAGCTAAGGACTGTTTCAAATAATAAATCTTGGAGTTATTAAAAAGGGCATTTACACACAAACCATCCAATTCCTAGGTATTTACAGATCTCACACCTAAACTTTACTTCTTACATTTATACCATCCAAATCTTTTATATCAAATCAAAAATCTCACTATTTTAACTTTAGAAAAATGAAATATACCTTTTCATGCATAGGTAAGGTGGCATAAATGTAAAAAAATGATGTTTAGGTGTTAGATAAGGAAATAAATAGGCCTTAAGTGGTATGNGTAAGGTGGCATAAATGTAAAAAATTGATGTTTAGGTGTTAGATAAGGAAATAAATAGGCATTAAGTGGTATCTATGTAAATCTTCCTATTAAAAATTAAATCTGAAAGAAAAATTCAAAGAGCATACGTAAGAATTCCCTGAGGCTTGCCTCCTNAATCAAATCGAGTGTGTCAACGAGTGAAATTCAAAGAACCTAATATCGCTTAATTATAAATCATTAAGTTGTCTGAATGCCATAAAATTGATATATAATCAAAAAAATCAACTTGAAACNAATCAAATCGAGTGTGTCAACGAGTGAAATTCAAAGAACCTAATATCGCTTAATTATAAATCATTAAGTTGTTTGAATGCCATAAAATTGATATATAATCAAAAAAATCAACTTGAAATGTCTAATAGTGTATTGAAATTTTGGATAAATTAATAAAAATGTCACTCTCAAAAATTATCAATAAACTTGCATTCTTCTTCATCTGAGAGAATGNATAAATTAATAAAAATGTCACTCTCAAAAATTATCAATAAACTTGCATTCTTCTTCATCTGAGAGAATGAAAAGAGATAGAGAACTTGAAGGCCTGAAAAACAATAGAGCTTTACTCAACATCGCTTGGTTGTTGTCATCTAATCACCCTAGCCTGATTACTGCCAAACCAAAACATCACTCAACCACCATCCGGCCACCATTACCCTACTGCCAACATCCTCTCACCACAACTTCAATAAATCAGACTGGACATACCGGTCCAACTAGTTCAACCATGAATCGGGTATATGGTTGATCTAGTTAACCTCAAAAACCATTTTCGAATCAAATCAATGAGAAACACCAGTTCGCATGGTGAACTGGTATATTAATCCCGATTACATTGAATCAGTTGAACCAAATTATATTTTTAAACAACTTTTAATTCTCATATATATATATATATATATATATATTCTACAATAAATATCAAGTTAAACATACAATTATGGATTTAACCCATAGCCTGCCAACCACCCAGGAAAATTACAAGCTAGAAGTTTGATACTTTTTTTACATATAAATAGTTCATGACTAACTCTCCCTTATGATGTAAAACTTAAAAACGGTGGGTATATTGAAATTTAAGTTGTGCTTCAAAAATGAATAATTGAGCCATGATATTTGGGCTTTGAAAATATTAAATGGGTTGCGGAATGTGCAAATAAAATAAAAGCATTTTATTTTTTTGAACTTCTTTATATTCTTATTAAATATTATAAATTATATTTTTATTAGCAATTATATTACTACCATAAATTCTATTTTTATTTTTATATGTATAGTATAATTTGTTTAGGGGCAATTAAATACAGAATATCCAAAATTTGCTATTTACAAATCAATCACCCTCCATCCTTTTTTCAAATTCTCACTCAAATATCATAATTCATGATGAAACCCCAACCCATAATTTTCATTTTTATCAAATTCTCAATAGTTTGGTCGTGACACATGTACNGCTATTTACAAATCAATCACCCTCCATCCTTTTTTCAAATTCTCACTCAAATATCATAATTCATGATGAAACTCCAACCCATAATTTTCATTTTTATCAAATTCTCAATAGTTTGGTCGTGACACATGTACAAAACATCAGTTCGATTGTTCAAAAAAATCATTTGGGCAGTTAATTTGTAAATATCAATGTTTCATATGGTTTGGATGTAATTATCCCCTTTTTAACACATATTTATATCTTAATAAACTTTATATCGAGTTTTAAATTTATAATTACACTGTTTATTTTTTGTCACATATTTATCATATGTATATTATTGCACCATTTAAACTATACTAAAATAATTTAAATACTTATGACGTCAACAGATTTAATTTATGATTGAACCATTAAACATTGAACCTCCTCCATTCTCAACAACCGGTCTGATTTTCATAACTTGCTAACACTACTGACCGAATGTCATAATAGTCACCCAATTGTTGTTTGATCATCTTACACCTATCGTCGTCCTAGTATCATATCTCAACCGTTTTCATTATCCCACGATTACTACAAGCTCAATGTGACAACGTTTATAATAGATCAAATTTGATTATGTTACTTTATAAACTCATTTTCTTCAATTAAAAGGAAGAGTTTTGTCATCTCAAGCAACATGGCATATAATTTTATCTATAGTCAAGCCCAATGTAATTTTTCCTTGTCCAAATTTTTTACATAAAAGTTTTGTTGTTGCATGACTCATTTCATCAAAATGTGTGGGTGAGATCTTCATGTAAAGCTATGATGTAAAATCTTCACTCTACCGCAAGGACTTTTCTAGCATGAAATAATCTCTATGCTTTTTCTAAAAAGGTAAAAATATAAAACTTCTTTGATTTGCAAACCATTCATGGTGTACAAGCTTAAGGAAACTAAAAATAACTGCACAATTTAAAATGTACTAGAAGCGCACGGCAAGACAAAGGTAATGGTTAGAAATAGAATTTACTACCACATCAGCTAAAAAGAAATTCTTGTTAAAAAAAAATACCTACATCAACTGCTTCATGAATTTAACTCATTGAAACAAGAAACCAATATTGTAATTAAATGCATGAATAAATTTTAGGAGTTATTACTACAAACCAAAGTAAAGGAGAACCCAAAATTAATGCTTCATGGTTTTAGATTTAACTTAATCTCTAAAGCTTAATAGAGAAATGACATCACCTAAAGATGCATTTCAATTTATCATAAATTTTGAAGTACAAATATTTTTCAAACATACACGAATTTCTTTATTTAATAGAAATGTCTCTTTTAGCTAAAATACTCGAAATGTTGCTTCTGAAGGAATACCCTTAACAAAGATTATCAAGGAAAATCTATAATTTCTATACCTGTGTCTAAGATTACAATTATAAATTATTTTAAATGACATCAGATGGGTCACTTCTCAAGTTTAGGCGCTGGAAGAAATTTGCATATTAATATTGAAAAAGGATGTGATAAGGATGATGGAGATGATGCGCATGAATTCATAAGCATATCAGTTATTTTGAGCAAGCTAAAATTGAGATCTCTTTCAATATTTGAGCTGCATCAATTTCACGCACAAATTTGAGACCAACTATGACGGTTAATAAGAGTCTAAGTGATCTACTATGAAGAACACACAAATGATGGAATTTGATATGTTTATGACTGAACCTGCATACAATACATCTTTAAAAAATCTACATGTATGAGTCCATTTAAAATTGTTGGAGTCTTAACCTAAAGACACTATTCATACTTTTGAGTTTCTGATCTAGTTCAGACCTAGTGAATTTGTATAACATATGTGTTAGCTTCATAATATTCAAATAAACCAAATTAATAATTGCCAATTAAAAACTGGTTGGATGTGAGAAGTAGAATTTAGATCAAATGACACAGTAATAGTGTCTTGAAAGATTTCTCACAATGGCCTATAAGAAATTAACTAAAAGAAAAGTGGGATCATATAAACTCTTATAGAATATTGGAGTGAAAGCTTCAAAACTGGAAATCCAAGGAAACACTAGTATTAGTCTAGTCTTCAATATGTTTTAATTGACTTTATTACATGAACCTACTATCAATGTCATGAAATCTTCTCTCTTTTTCTTGTAAATTCACATATAGCATCTTACCAACAATGGCTACTCATCTTCACTCTAAAGTCATCATAAAAAATAATATTGAGTCCACTGTTAATAGTGAATATTAGTAGTCAGAGACATTTTTGAAATAGGCCCACTTATCACGATTCATCAAATACCTTGCAAGAAGCACAATAGCTCTGCCTAGACCAAGTTGAAGAATATCAAATGTTCAAATTAGTGAAGCTGTATTTTTCCAGGTTGATTAGATTAGATACAAATTAATGTTTATAGCATCAAAAACACAAAAAAGAAGCATTGAGATCTCTATAGTTCCATCCTGAGTTTAGGAATTGAGTTTTAGTGTTGTATTTTCTTTTCATGGTTATTTTGTTGAAGAGTATGCTTATTCTGATATTCTTATCAGGAAAAGAATATGTTATAAGTGTTCTGATTATCTTGTTATGTTCGGTATATTACTACAAGTGCTTTGTTTAAACTCATGCGACTGCTTCATTTAGTGTTTATTTTCACTTCTTGTGGCGTACATGTTCCGTCTATATTAGACTACAGTAGCTAAGTGCTTAATGGAAATTTGAAATTGTATAATCAAGGGAAAAAAAAGAAATTTCAAATTCATTATTTTTCATTTCAGTTTATGTTGGGCATGCCGATGATGTTGATCCACTTAGGAACAGTTAGTGTTCTCCAATATTTTGACGTCCTATTTAGGTCTGATTAACTACTACAAGAGCTCAATTCAAACAACATAAGCAATCCAGGCTTTAAATTAAATGATTTCATTGTCTTCAAGATTAAAGGATTTTTCCATATCAAGTTGTCCACCTACAATCTCCCTTACTGCCGCCTTTATGCTACAATCTTAAAGGCAACCTTGCACAACAATCTCAAAACACACTTCACTAATGCTATAGTCTCAGAGTTTTGAGATGACACTAATTGTATTTCAATTACAAAAACTGTGTTACAATGATTTGCTACGACCTTGGTTTCCGGTTATTAATTCATATTTCTGCTTCGAATTCACTAAAATCCCAATGGTTAAGTGGTGCTAATTAACTATAGTTCAAAGGATTCTACTGCAATGTCAAATTCTTTATCAACTATCTTTTTGGCTTTCACGAATGAACTCACATTAAATTTTAAAAAATTAAAAATTAAAAAAATTAAAGATGATTATGACTAATTACGAGCTGAGAATAGATCTTCCAATTTTTTACAACATCTAGCATGTCTGCAACAGGTTTCTTATTTTGGACCATAGAACCCTTAAGCACAAAACAAAATGAAGAAACAAGTAAAAAATAAAATTTCTCCTCTCCTCAAATATTGTTTGCGTTGGTTTGAAGTGTATTCTACAAGTGTTTCACCGATAATAATTACTACTTTCAGCATTGAGTCTCCTTATTCTGACATGAGGCCTAGATCTCCCTGTTGGTAGACTTGCATTCTTCTATTTAGTGGCTGATTGGCATGCATGATTGAAATTTTATCAAATGTAATCCATGTATAAAACCTTTTTATAATGTGGAATTTAGTCATTACTAAAATTGCATATTTGTTCACTAGTTTTTATGAATATTCAAATTTTCACAGCTATTAAAATATTTTTGGGATGGAAAAAAAAATGTTATTGTTATTTTTGCATTAAAAGTCTCGAGTATTTGCTAAAAAGTAATAATTGGTAACCAACAGATTCCCAACTTTTTTGTACTTACAGCATACAGCTCACCCTAAATTGCATCAGTAAACCCTGGATATGTAATTTCCCTACATCAAAATTGGTATCAGTGTATAGGTTGGTTTCAAAATGTCAATCAAAATTAGGAAAAACTATCAGGTGACAGATTATTATAAGAATAATGCTTTAATTTTTTTTAAACTCAAAAGAGTTATTAGCTAACTATGACCAACTAAACAATGCAATAATTAAGTAACCTGACATGTTGGAAGCTAATTAAATACACCCACAAGAACCACATAGCAAATCTAGCATTAATAAAAAACCCATTCATAATACTGTTAGAACGCAAGAGGCTCATCATGAAAGAAACATAAGAAAATTGACCAATAAAATTTATGTAAATCATAAGTAACAACCTTATGATACTAATGAAGGCTTGGATACCTTCCATGGGAAAATATATCCTATAGTTTTTTTCTAATCGAGTAATGATTATGGATAAGTTCTTTGATGAAACAGTCAGGTGATTAACAAATAAGGATTATGAAAATAAAACCTACTGGTCAAACAAAATTGTATTGAATATTCTAGAGATAATAGGAACTATGGAGAAACATAAGGAAAGAAAAAGGGAAAAATCAACAGCACCAACAGCTGAACTGAAACAACTACTAAAAGACAAAAAAAAAACTAACCAATATAGATAGCTATCAAAATTCAAAATTTCTACAATGGCTTGGTTTAGGTGTCACCAAACAGGGCACTCCGTAAGTGTCATGGTAAAAGCTTGCAAGTTAATGTTAAAGATTGAAAAACGAGGAAATTGAATATTAAGATATGCATACATTCAATTGAGGAAATAAGTGATTCCAAGAAAACTTTGATTGAGAACTCTTACAATTTCATGTGGTGCATTATTGCTCCACCTAAAGTCAAACCTGATGGGAAAAGGGTTTAAATCTTTCAAGCATGCTGTCAGAATGTGAAAAATTTTGTAAACATCATAGATAAAATATTTTCATGGATGCTGTTGCCCTTAAATGTATGAACTTAAAGCTGAAAAGCATTCACAACCTTAAAAAGTAAACTGAGAATATAACACTATAATTTATGTAGCGCAAGTTGCTTGGCACTCATTCAATTTATTATTTAATGATAAAGTTTGGTGCGAAGAATTATCCATGGATGTTGCAAGTTCATTCTAAGCCAACTTTGGTTGGCCGATTTAGACATGGAACATATTGGGAAATCCAATACTTATTTTTTAAGATCAATGAAGAAAAATAGCTTTGAAATCTACCAAACTTAATGACACGGGAGCTTACCGGGTCACAATATTGTAGTTGCTACAGTGCCACAAATGCAGTACTGTAGCTGTTGCAGTACCGCGGCTCATCCCTTCCCTCCCCCTCTCATTTCCTATTCCATCCCCTTTCCTATGTCTATCCAATTCCAATTCCTTCTTATTCTATGCTTGTCGTTTTTACCCCTTTCCTATTTCAATTTCTTTCCAATTCCAATTTCTCTTTATTCATTGCCTACCTTTTCTACCACCTTCCACTTCCATCCCAACTTCAAATTTCTTTCTATTTATTTGTGCAGGGATCCTTTATATTATGTTGCGTTTGCCTAGGGTAGGGAGATGTTTGGATGACTGTTGATTTCACTTGTAGTCTTTAAAGCATTTTTCCCCTCTGGGGGTTGTACCTGACAACGAGAAGGTGCTCCAGCTATAACTCCTCCGAGGTGGTAACCGTTTCCAAGGGTTCGAGTGGCTCCGACTGTAACTCGACCTAGACGAGGCATTTATCATTCCGTAGCCCCTCCGACCCCACTTCTAGTTGCCTCAAACCATCTTCTTTGTTGTCTTCTAAGCCTACAGCCCCCTTCCAGCAACCGCAAGCCACCTTACAACCACTGCACAGGCCTCCAAGCCCTTCCCGGCTACCACCCAGACCTCCGACCACCACCCAATAGCCTTACAGGCCCCTTCCGACCCTCTTTTTGCTGTTGGCCGTCACTTCCTACCACCTTTCAGCAGCCTGCCATCCCTCCAACTCTACTCAAAACGCCAAGCATCTCCCCCTTCAGTCAGTTTCACCGTCACCTTCTTCCAACTCTTTCAGTCGCTGCAGCAGCCCGTCCCTACCCCTCCAACAGTTGTCGCAGCCCACTCCACCAGATCAAGTCAATGATGATTCCTTTCCCTTCTGTTGTTGTCACCTTCACCAAACCCGTTTTTTATCTGTTGGCCAATCGCCACCCACCCCCCTACGCCATCACCCTAGAGTGTATTATATATTTGTTGTAGTTTATTTCAAGTTCACAAGAGTTGCTTTTGTAATTTTTTGAGTTCAGTAATAATAATTGAGAATTTTGTTGTGGTTTGAGTTTTCTCCAGTATAATTTGGTATCAAAGGTAATCCAACTCTACTCCTATCCTAGGATTCCCTAGCATCCACCCCTACCCAAGCCAACCCACCAAAATTTTTCTGCCCTAAAAGCCTCTAAGAATGAGGTTAAAGCTCTCCCAACTCCAGGAGAATGAAGCGAGAGCTCATCGGGTCACGGTACTGTAGTTGTTATAGTGTTGTGAGCGCAATATTGTAGTTGCTACAGTACCGCGATCCAACCCTTCCCTCCCCCTCCTTTCCTATTTCATCCCCATTCCAATTTCTTCATATTCTATTGGTTGCCTTTTCCATCCTCTTTTGTATTTCTGTTTCTTTTCAATTTCAATTCCTCCCTATCCATTGCCTACCTTTTGTACCACCTTCCACTTCTATCCCAATTTCAAATTCCTTCCTATTTCTTTGTGCTAAGATCATTTATATTATGTTGTGTTGCCTAGGGTGGGGAGGTTTTTAGATGATTGTTAATTTCAATTGCTGCTTTTGAGATGTTCTTCCCCTCCGGGGGTTAAACCCGATCTCAAGAAGGTGTTCCGGTTGTAACTCATCTAAGGTGGTAATCATATCCAAGGGTCTGAGGTTGTGCTTCAACTCTAGCTTGACCACAACGAGGCATTTATCCTTCTACAACCCTTTCGACCTCGCTTCCAGCAGCCACAAACTATCTTCATTATTTTTTGTCCAGACCTCCAGCTTTCATTCAGTAGTCACAAGCCACCTTCCAGCACCGCACAAGCATGCAGGCCCTTCCAGGCTGCCACCCAGATCTTCGACCACTTCCTAGCAGTCGTACGGGCCCCTTCCGGCACTCTAAATGTTGTTGTCTGCCCCTTTCTTCCACCTTCCAGCAGCCCACCATCCCTCCAGCTCTAGTCCATAAGGCCGCCGACCTCCTCTACCTATCAAACAAACTGTCTGGCATCTCCCTCTTCAGTCAATGCCACTGACACCTTCTTCCAATACTTCTAGTCGTTGCAGTAGCCCGTCCTCACCCCTCCAACAACGGTCACATCCCACTCTACCAGATCCAATCAATGATGATTACCTTCTAACTCATTCTCCTACTATCACCTTCACCAAACCCGTCTTCTAACTAGTAGCCAGCCGCCACCCACCGCCTACGCCATCGCCGTAGGTTGTATTTTATGTTTGTTGTCGTTTATTTCATGTTCGCAAGAGTCTTGTTTGTAAAAATTTGAATTCAATAATAATAATTGCTTTTTCGTGGTGGTTTGAGCTTTCTCTGGTATCACTTAACAGTTCATCATGTTAAAAAATCAAGTGTTAACGACCTAAAGAAATCTCTACATACTTATAATTAACATGCTTTTGAAAGAGATAGCGGAGCCTTCATAGTTATTGAATTGGATTGAGATGTAATTAAGAGCATATCAGCACCTAAAGATGTTAATTGATCGCTAATTGAATATAAGTAGCCATATCCTATGAACTAATTAGCACCAGTTAAGGATATTCAGCATGCCATTAATTTAATTCATGGGATATCATTAATTAATTTAACATGTTGAACATGAAATACAAGTGGATGACTCACTTAACAAAAGATTTATTTGGAAGAGCACGAGAACTTTTGTGGTGCATGCTACACTCATACCTAAGAAGAGCAAGAGCTAGAGAATTTGTGTGGATAATCGAGCAAATGAATGGATCAAAATATGCTAGATATAATAACCAGGATTGCTCTCCAAGATTGATATGAGTGATTACCATCAAATAAAGATAGAGAAATGAATCACATCAAAAGAAACTGCAACATAGGCATGCTAAATGAGTTCAACTCATATAGGAATGCACCTTTATGTTTCTAAACTATAGCAGAACTAAAAATAAATGCATTTTTCCTTGGTAGTGTTGTTGTCACACATCATGCAAATTAAGGTGATTAGTTTCAATCACATTCAAGAAGAATGCTAATATTAAGAACTTTAAGGAGAAATATCTTCATTTAAATAATGCCTTACATGTACACTAAGGATTTTATGATCAAGGTTAAGTTTTCGATTTAAAATAAACTCAACCTTCCAATCTTGTTTTATTTTTACAAGACTTCCTTATAATAGAATTACACGGTGGTGTTGTAGAGCATTTCAATCGAGATAAGATTTTGACCATGACTTAGGATAGGCATTAATGACCTGGTTTAAAATAGAATGTTCCACGTATAATGTCATAATGCATAAAATGATGACAGACAGCTAAAGAAAAGAAACATGATGTTGTGTTGTATGCATTAAGGTCTATTCTATATAAAACTTAGGAGAATGAGAGCATTAATTGCAAAATTAGCATGGTGAACACTAAAAAGATATTCTTTTTTTATATTAATTGACCATTTTTTTCAAAAATGTTTTATTTCATTTCATTATTTAAAACTATTGATAGTTCTCACGTAGCAAAATTATGATTTCATGAAGTGTTTAAATTGCATGGATTACCTAGAATAATTACATTTAATAGAGAAAAAAATTCATGAGTTACTTTAAAAAAATTCTATGGAAAAATATGGGAACTGAAATAAATTTTCAGTTTGTCACCCTCACCCCAAAAAAATTTATGGCCAGACTAAAGTAATTCATAGGAATTTTGGTAATTTGCGAAAGTTTTTTCATTAGAAAGCATGCAATTGGACGGAGATTTGATAATGCATATGACTGGGTTTGCATATAATTCATCTGTTACATTTATAGGCGTTAATCCATTTAAAGTTGTCAAAGGGTATCAATCTCGAAAATCAATAAATCTTGTTAAGCTCCCTAATAAATCCGTGAATTTGTGCAATCAATTACATATTATATGCATGATTTGCATGAAATTATTTGAAAGAAGCTAGGGATTAATTGTGGAAATAATAATTCAATTGCTAATGTAAATGTGATGCATGTGAAATTCAAACCAAATGTTAAGGTAATAAGGGATTTAAATTCTGAAAATATAGGTACCTTACAAACTAAAATACCCTAGAAATACAAGTACCAGTCCAGTTTTCAATATATCTCATTTGACTTTATTTCAAAGACTTATTACAAATATCATTGATTTTTTCTCTATTTTCATCCCCTACTTGTGAATTCATATTCACAATTTTAAAAGACGAGTCTATTCAGATTGTTCCTAAAGCTATTTTGGAAGACAAGATTATGTCCACTACTAATTATAGATAATAAAAATGCCTTGTAGAATGGCAAGACAAATCAATCTATGCTGACTCAAGAACTACTCTGAAAAAAGCACAACATATATTAAGATATGCTTGACACAAATCAATGCTCAACTCGTCAAAGCCAAATCTTTCAAAGCAAGATAGAGTTGATGGAAACATGAAAGTATAGACTCCTCAAAAGCATAAAGTAAACTTTAAATTATATATATTTTTTTAGTTTATGTTAGAAATTCCTATGTTTTTTATCCTATCAATAGCATCTATTCTCCAATATTTTATCTTCTTTAGATCTGCTAACTGTCACAGAGACAAAGTCAACTAAAAGCATAAATAATATAAGTTTTAGTTTTTGAAATTTCTTGTCCTTAAAGACTAAGGATTTCTCCGTGTAATATTATCTTCCTATACTTTCCTAGAGCCGATTTCTCCCTTGCTATTTATGTGCTAGAATAATTAGAAATTGCATTTTTTTTTTGGAGAAAGAATAATCATGAGTATTTTATTTGGATCCTTCGTTGGCTATTTATAGGACCGCTCAAACAAAAAATAACTTGGCAATAAATTTTTCCGTTAAGTTTTAACATTGCAACCATACTCCCAATTTTGCAGTGAGTATTGAAATAAGATTTCAATGTTGCATAACTTCTATGAATGTGATTGTTGTATGTGTATTTTTTTACTACTTTGCAAGCATGCACAACTAAAACTCCAGAGGGGGGAGACCCTTTATTCCAGTCAGAGGACAAGATCTTTTTGGGTGATTTCTATCACCGTTGCATTTAATTTGTTCAATGTCTAATTTATGTAAGTGATAAAAATTTTATCAAGTGTGATATGCATTGGATTTCTTTTTTGTAATATCAAACTTAATCATCGCAAAAAACTATATACTCCTATAACTTATCATATGGAATTTTAAAAACTACTAAATTATTGTTCTAAATGAAGAAAGTATGCTTCTTGTTTAACCTTAAGTTAGTAGTTGATAACATATGTATTGTATTTTATGTGTGTTGACCTCGCTTTCGGTCGAGGTGCAGTTGTCCCCTTCTTAGTAGCCTGGGATCTAGCCATCGGACCTTTCTGTCGACTACTCCTAGAAAACTAGTGAAGGAGCCCTCCCCGTAAGCAATTCTGAATTTTTCTCCGCTCGACTTGGCGTTCCATATAGTAGTTTTGACCGTTATTGCTTAGCAAGTAAGGCTACTCTGAAGGAACTCAGGAAGTATTCCTATAGGACTGTCGGCCTTAGGATTGGCTGTACTCGTTGATTTGGCGTCGTTGTCCTCTGCACCGTCCTGTTTAATTGAACTCATACCAAAGTTTTGATAGAATTAGGACTGCAACGTGTTTTTGACCCGATCGATGACGAGGTTGCCCGAACGACTCTAGATGACGAAACGGACTGCGCTGATGTGTTCGGAACATCGATTTTACCTAGGGGGATGTTCGTTTCATTGCGGTGGCGTGTCTTGGGGAAAATACATGTTTACATGTTAATTATAATAATAAATAATATTTTATTATTATTATTATTATTATAATTAATAACTTATATTAAAAATTCTTAACCTAAATCTATCTCCTCCCTCCCCGCCTCATTCTCTCGAGCTCGTGGGCCTGCCTCAGCCCTAGATCTCGCTCGGTTTCGCCTGGCCCGCTCCTTCGTGCCGTTGGAGTTTCGTTACCGCTCTCGCTTCGCACACGCGGGACGATCCCGCGACCTATCCCTTATCGTATCTCATCCTCTACGAGAATCTCATCCTCTGCCTCTCGCGCGCCCGTATGGAGTTGTCTGCTCCTCTCGATCCTTCGAATCGTATACGATCTCCTAATCATTCATTCTCCTGTTCTCTGGTCTATATGAGGCTTTCGTTGGTACGTTTCAAGAGCCAAAAATTTTTAGGAGAGGGGGAGACTCTGCAAAAAATTTCTGGAAGTGCTTGGAGTTGTTGTTTGAGCTTTTCTTGTCTTTCTTTTGCTGTTTGAGAAAGAGCCAGGTCAGGTATCCCCTCCCCTTTGTTCTGCTCCTCTTCGGTTCTGACCGACTGAGGGCTGCTCTCTGTTTCTTTTTTCTGTTCGTCCAGGAATACATGTTGCAAGCGGCTTTATTTTAGTAGATATTTTTCATGTTGAACTTATTGTTAACTGTTGATAACTTGATATGCTCGTCAGAGATGTTTTATATTCTTCATGCTACTTAGTTGAGGGTGTAGGTTCATGAGGAGGCATGCTTCACCTTTTAAATTTGTTCTAGCTTCTTCTTCACGCTTTTGTCACGTGTAAAATGGCATATTGAGATTCAAAGGGGGGCTTCCTATACTCTTATGTTTTTTTTTCCTTTTCTTACACTATTAGAAATGCATGTTAAAGAAATCATAATTTTGGGGAGATTTACTCATATCTCTACTTCCTGTTACTTTACTGTTCGAATTTTAAAAATGCATGTGTAGAGAGCTCGATTTTGGCTCCCTGTGGTTTTTCCTTGCTCGAAATACATGTTATGAGAAAATTTATTTAATTTAGAAAGCCTTGTAACTTCTTTTGATGGCTTGGTTTAGCTCCTCGTGAGGCATCCTTTTGCTCAAATATCTGTTAGAAACTGTTTCATGCTTGGAATAGTTAGGTTGGTGGCCTAAATATGCTCTCTATGTTGTTGTTCTTATTTAAGATGTATATTGGCTCCATATCTTGATGTTTCAAAGGCATGCGGGTTGTTCCTTGGCTTTGGATGGCTCGGTTTTACCTTAAGGTGGCTGGAGTTTTAATTTCTGTTGAGAATGGGCTTTTGGTTTTTGCTGAAGCTTTGTCCTAACTGCTCGAACTTTACTTTTGGGTCTTGAAGGGTTCGGTTTGGCTTTGTTTGGGGGTTCGGTTTGCTTGCCTTAGCTCCTACCCGTGAGCTTATTAGTAGGTCATTTGGTTTGAATTTGGCCCCTGCTAGGCTCGGTTTTGGCATCTTGTGAGTGTTTTTGGCTTAAATATACATATTGTACCCGTGAGCTTATTAGTAGGTCATTTGGTTTGACTTTGGCCCCTGCTAGGCTTGGTTTTGGCATCTTGTGAGTGTTTTTGGCTTAAATATACATATTGTGGAGGAATTTATCTTTGATTTGGAGGAGTTCCATAGCTATTCTTGTTTGAAACATATGGTAGTCCTATATTTTGATGTCTTGAGGGCATAGAGATGTTATTTATTCTTAGTTGTGGCCTGGGTTTGAACCTCAGTTGTGGCTCGGTTTGGCTCTGGCTGGGAGCTCGGTTTTGCCTTGTCCTGCCCCTACCCGAGAAGTGGCTTGGGTTTTGATTTTTGTTGGCCTTAGCTCCCACCCGAGAGCCTGTTTTGGGGTACTGTGTTGTCCTTATTCGAGGACTGTTAGCTGGTTTTGGTGGACTGGTTTGGAAGTTTATAAGGCTACAGTTTTGATATTTGTTTGGTTTCTAGCCGTGGGTTTGTGATGTGGTTGAGTTAGCCTCCCCCTTTGGTCCTACCCGTGAGCTCACCATTGAGATTTGCTCCTCTTGCAGTCCTTACCCGTGAGACCTATTGGAGGATGTTTGGTGCGATTTAGTCCTTCTTGTTGGGCTTGAACTACTTGGATGATTGTAGATGGATTGAAATTATGATTATATTTTGCACTCTCTTATGTATATCAAAGATCCTTATATAGCTAGTTTGGCTTGCCTTAACCGTGAGCCTTACTTGTTGTTCCTTGGGTTGCCTTGGCCGAGAGCCTTAGCTGTTGTTCATTTCTTTGTATTGAGCTTGACTGAAAGTATTTATGTGGTTTTAGCAGGAGGATTTCATGTTTATTTGATACGAGGAGATTTTCATTAAGTCTGGAATAGAATAGCTCTAATGTTGACATGAGTTTTGGAAGTATAAGTGGTCTTCGTCTCAGGGTTATATTCCTTTCATTTAAATTGTGAAGTTTGGGAGATTTCCGAATTTTATTTCGAGAGAATACTTGGTTGAAACGAACTAATTTCATAAAAGATATCTTTGGGGTTTGGATGCCGACGTTAGGAGGTCATTTTGACTTGGGTTGATCCACTTATGAAAATGTGAAAAAATGATACCTTTTCGGATTGATTCAAGGATCCTCGGGTTTTCCTTTTCAAGTCTTTTCGTCATGAGTTTTGAGATTTGATTCATCCTTCGTTTTTTTCGATGTTTTAGGTGGATCGGTCCCTCCTCTCTCTCACCCCATTTTGTTTTTATTCCTTGCTTCTTGATTCAGTTTTTAATGCTTATGTCTGACACATAAGTATCCACGTATAGCATTTTGTTATACGTGAAACCATCAAGCAAGGTCGCAAGTAGGTCGGTTTTGTTTTGGGGCTTAGGGCGGTGATGACAAAGACCCACCGGAGATAGAGCAGTATGATATGTCATCCTACGACATCGGGATCCGATTCAGGAACCCATCAGGATCCGATTCAGGAACCCGATGAGCTGTAGGATGACAATATCATTCACCGACACAAGACTAGCAGGAGCTGACATGAACCTTCTTAGGTTGTTGGTAGTCTTATGTCCGACAGCGCAATCGATTTGTGGACAACTACTTTTCAAAATTGATAAAAAAACAAATTTGATAAGAACAAATACACCTTTTTTCTAAAACAAAAATACATTTTTCGCTACATTTTTTGCATGTTTGAAACTTATGCGCATGCTGAAAACATAAATTTTAAATACATTTTAAACATTAGTTGTACCGAAAGCCAAGGTTTAAAACTTATAGCAAGATTGAGAATTGAGAATTGGTGGAAATCACTAAAAACATGATTTTGAATGTAGAAACTTACTGGTTTACCGAAGCCAAGGTTTAAAACTTATTGTCATGCTCCAAGTAGTGTTATGAATATAAACTTACAGCATCTGGCAAAATTATAGGGAATTCTAATAAATTACTTATTTTAGGTCTTTTTATGGTGCAAAAAGGACCCACTCAAGCATGCTAAATTTATAGTAAAGGGTTGTATCAAATTCTTATGCTCCCTCTTAATTCTTGTGTATGATGTTGAATGACGATTCTTTAAGCGCTTATAAGTTTAGATGGCAATCTTAATTCTTGTGTATGATGTTGGATTCAGATTCTTTAATCGCTTAAAAGTCTAGATGATAACATTTGAGCAATGATTCTCCTTGTGGAATTACGCTCCTTATTATTATTTACTTTAATTCTATGTAATACTTGTTCTATTCAGTAATAGTATAAAAAGGTAATTCCTTAATTATAGGTATTTATGTTTATTCCATAATTATAAAAATTAATTAATTGTAGGAAGATTTCTTTCATCTTTTTATCTCTTGTGCTCGCCTATTTTAAGGGTGAATTATCTATGTATTTATGTGAGAAAAAGGATTATTCAAAATTCACATGGTATCAGAGCCATCAAAGGGAAGTCTCTCCCGCTCGGCTCGATCACGGCCCTTCTCTCCCGCAATCGTCCTTGTCCCAGCGCTAGTTTGCGTCTGCCCCGATCGTCCGCATCCGAGCGCCACTCCTCGTCCAATCGTCTGATCGCGCATCTCTCCGATCGTTCGTGCCTCTCCCACGATCGTCCGCGTCCGATCGTCAGCGCCGCTTCTCGTCCAAGCGCCAGATCCTCGCGATCGTCCGATCGTCCGTGCCCGATCGTGAACGCCGACTCTTCTTCCGTGATCGAGCACAGCCCGTTCCAGTCGTGCTTGTCGGCGCAACCTCATCTATGGTCATTATGCTGGCCACCTCTCCTCTCCAATGACTAAGTACGGCCATGCCTGCAACTCCTCCACTGGTGATGTCACTTCTATCCACCCCTCCGCGGTTGGGTCTCCATTGCCCAACAATTCAGACAATAATTCTGTCCTCATCACCAGCCACAAACTCACCGGCCAAAATTACCTCCAATAGTCGCAGTCAGTCATGATGTTTGTATACGGCAAAGGCAAAGATGACTACCTCACTGGTGATGCTCTAGCTCCGATGACGACAGATCCGTCATACAAGACTTGAAAATCCGAGAATAATATGGCTATGGTCTGGCTTGTTAACTCGATGACACTTGATATTAGCGAAAATTTTCTTCTCTATGGCACGACTAAGGAAATCTAGGATGCTGCCCGTGAGACCTATTCTAGTGCGGACAATACAAGCGAACTATTTGTTGTTGAGACCATTCTTCATGACTTTCGTCAAGGTGATCTCTCCGTCACCGAATACTTCAATACTTTTACTCGGTATTGGCAGCAACTAGATCTATTCGAAGTGTACCTTTGGAAGTGTCCCGAAGACTGTCATATTTCGTCAAATCATATAACAGAAACGTACCTTCAAATTTCTTCTCGGCCTCAAATCTGAGTTTGACCAGACTCGCTCACGGATTTTGAATTCGAAACATCTTCCAACAATTCGTGAAGTTTTCTCTAATATACACCGCGAAGAGAGTCGCCAAAAGGTCATGTTAGGTGCTTCCTTGTCCACTACAGCCCTCGACGGGTCCGCACTTGCTGCTCATATTCAGACAACCGCCAACGTCAGGGCCGCCCTTGGTGTTACCGCTGTCGTTGTTCTGGTCATACTCATGATACGTTTTGGCAGATTCATGGCAAACCCGCCAATGGGAAACCCAAACGGGATCATCGGACAACTGTCACCATCACCATCGAAGCCTCTCCAGGAACGAGCCCATTCAGGGAAGAACGGATTCATGCCCTCTAGAAGATGCTCAGTCAGCTGTCACCAGTCCAGCCTACTAGTGTGGCATCAGGTGTCACCGGCCTTGTTACCTATCAAGGTATTTCCCCATCCGCTTCCGTCTTGGATTCAACTTCTTCTCGCCCCTGGATTGTTGACTCAGGTGCCTCCGATCATATGATCGGGGATGTCTCTTTATTAATGGAATACCGGCCGTGTAATCTGACCCCCACTGTTCGGATTGCTGATGGATCAGCCTCCAAAGTTGCTGGTCTTGGTTCTGTCTGCATCACTCCAGATTTATTCCTCATTTTTGTACTTCATGTTCCCATTTTGGATTGCAATCTTATCTCTATTAGTAAATTCACTCATAATTGTCATTGTGTTGCTAAATTTTTTCTATATGTTTGTGAATTTCAGGATTTGAAGTCGGGGAGGATGATTGACAGTGCTGAGTTGCGCATTGGTCTCTATCTTCTCAACAAACCCTTTGTCAGTCTAGTCCCACCCACTGGTTGTATTTCAGTATCAAGTCTGTCTTGCTTAAATCCGCTAAGTACATCTGTATTCCATTCTAGCGTTAATAATGATATTGAAATCATGTTACTTCATTATCGTTTAGGTCATCCCAATTTTATGTACCTGGGGAAATTGTTTCTTCATTTATTTATTAATAAAAGTCCTACATATTTTAATTGCGAATTTTGTCAACTTGTCAAACACACTCGTACTTCATTTTCTCGATTATCATGCAGACTCACTCGTCCATTTTCTCTGATCCATAATGACGTCTGGGGTACTTCTCGTGAAAAAAATATTTCTGGGGCTCAATGGTTCGTGTCTTTCATTGATGATCACACACAGGTGACACGGATCTATCTTATGCGTGACAAATCCGAAGTATGACCAATATTTCGTGCATTCTATCAAATGATACTCACTCAATTTGACACAAAAATTCAGGCTCTTAAAACAGACAATGCACGAGATTTTTTCAACACCTCCCTTGGAACTTTTCTTACTCAACATGGCATCCTTCACCTTAGCACGTATGTTGATACTCCCCAACAAAATGGGGTTGCCGAGCGGAAAAATAGTCACTTATTGGAGGTAGCCCGCTGTCTCATGTTTATCACATCGGTCCCTACATGTTATTGGGGCGAGGCAACATTGACCGCTGCCTACCTCATAAATCGAATGTCCTCTCGTATTCTAAGTTTTCGTAGTCCAATTGATGTCCTCATTCGCTCCTTTCCAAATACATGTGCACCCTCTTCAGTTGTCCCTACAAAACTATTTGGTTGCTCCATCTTTGTTCATATTCACAAACAACACCGCAGTAAATTAGACCCCAAATATGTCAAATGCATATTCATAGGGAATTCGATTAACAAGAAAGGCTACAAGTGTTATTGTCCTTCAACTAAAAAGGTCTATAATTCTATGGATGTCACCTTTTTTTAGTATCAATTATACTACCAAGGGTCTGTCATTCAGGGGGAGAGTTGTCGTAGTGAACAATAGCCCTGTGTTCCTTTACCAACTGACACGGGTCCCTCACCGAGTGTCAAAACTCCTTCATCTCTTATTCAACCTCCTCAGTCTACACAACTCACACCTTCTCCTAATCAACCTCCTCAGTCTACACAACTCACTCCTCAGGAACTTCGGGTCTATACAAGACGAAACAGAACTGCTGAAAGAATAGAGAACCTAACACCACTTCCAGCTGCTGTCCAAGAATCTAATCCAGCTCCAAAATCCCCTGAAACTCACTCAAGTACGGAATCTATAGACACTAGTGATTATGAGCTTACCCCGCCTGTAAAAGATGATTATGATATTTCTTGCACTCAACATCCTATTGTCCGATTTTTTTCATATGAGACGTTATCTCCTCCCTATCATGCATTGGTAACTGTTATTGACAGCATAAAGGTTCCGAATTCTATTCAGGAAGCTCTCTCACACGCGAAATGGAGAAAAGCTATGAATGAAGTAGTTGCTGCACTAGAAAAGAGTGGAACGTGGATTGTATCTGATTTGCCCAAGGATACGAGACCAGTAGAATGCAAGTGGTTATTTACAATCAAATGTAAGGCAGACGGAAGCATAGATTGGTTAAAAGTCCGACTGGTTGCAAAAGGTTATACTCAGTCATACGGAATTGACTACCAAGAGACATTTGCCCCAGTAGCCAAACTGAACTCCATTAGAATCCTACTCTCCATTGCAGCAAACCGAGACTGACCCCTTATGCAACTTGATGTCAAAATTGCATTCCTTAATGGAGATCTTGAAGAGGATGTATACATGGATTTACCGCCTGGTCTTGAAGGGTCCTTTCCTAGTGGCAAAGTATGCAAGCTCCAGAAATCTCTGTATGGTTTCAAACAATCTCCTCGTGCTTGGTTTGCCTGATTCATCAATTCAGTAATCAAGTACGGTTATACTCAAAGTCAGACTGATTATACAATGTTCACAAAAAGATCCGAGAAGAAGATTGTTGTACTTATTGTGTATGTTGATGACATCATTCTTACCGGTGATCACACTGAAGAATTGACAAAGCTGAAGAAGTTTCTAGCCCATGAATTTGAAATCAAGGACCTCAGAGACTTGAAGTTCTTCTTGCGAATGAAAGTTGCAAGTTCCAAAATAGGGATAGCCGTAACTCAAAGGAAGTACACATTGGACCTATTGAAAGAAACTGGTATGCTTGGATGCAAACCAATAGATACTCCAATAGACCCGTATAAAAAGATTGGAATGGAGAATGATAGTTTACCTGTCGACAAAGGACGATATCAGCGACTTGTTGGAAGACTTATTTACTTATCCCACACCAGACCAGACATAAGTTTTTCAGTTAGTAAGTCAATTCATGAACTGTCATACTGAGGAACATATGGGAGTTGTCAACCGTATCTTAAGATACTTAAAGATGACACCTGGGAAAGGATTATTATTCAAAAGGAATGATAGTCAAAAGGTAGAAGTCTTTACTGATGTTGACTAGGCAGGAGATATATCCACCCGACGATCAACCTCTGAGTATTGCTCTTATGTATGCAGCAATCTAGTGACATGGAGAAGCAAGAAGCAATCGGTGGTATCTCGGAGTAGTGCAGAAGCAGAATACAGAGCACTGGCGCTTGGTATTTATGAAGGAATGTGGATCAAAAGATTTCTCAAGGACCTTGGAATTATGGGAGAAAATTCTATTAAGATATTTTGTGACAATCAAGCTGCAATCAGTATCGCAAAGAATCATGTTCATCATGACCGAACGAAACACATTGAGATTGATCGGAACTTCATTTCAGAGGTGGACAATGGAATCATTGAATTGGTCTATACTCTTTCTAGAGACCAAACCGCAGACATTCTCACCAAGGTTTTCCCTAAATCCAATTTTGATGAGCTAACCAACAAGTTGGGCATGTACAATCTGTACAACCCACATTGAGGGGGAGTGTGGAATTACGCTCTTTATTATTATTTAATTTAATTCTATTTGGTACTTGTTATATTTAGTCATAGTATAAAAAGGATAATTCCTTAATTATAGATATTTATGTTTATTCCATAATTATAGGAATGACTTAATTGTAAGAAGATTTCTTTCCTCTTTTTATCTCTTGTACTCGCCTATTTATAGGTGAATTATCTATGTATTCAGGTCAGAAAAAGGATTATTCAAAATTCACACTCTTTGTACCAGAATGAGGCATAAATCTTCCAATTAGTAATTTGTATCCTTGTTTTTGTCATTGATTTGTATGTATGATGGGATTTTATCAAGTAAAATACATACTGAATTTCTTTTTATAGAGTGAATCTTGATTGCTAAAGAATTTAAATTCATTTTCAAAGTTCTTGTGAAATTTCAATTTTTGGCAAATTTTATATTATCATTTAGAAAATGAAATGTGCTTTCACAATTTGCATAGAAAGAGGTAGATCTTTTCTAAAATTAAATTTGTAAAGCTGTAAATTGTGAGCTTTTGTGTCATCTTGCACATTTCATCCTACATTTGCATTAATGACCCTCCTAAAGGAGGACAAGAAAATAAAATAAGGGTAAAAATATTGATAACAGAAAACAACTTATAAAACACTTTAGAAAACACAGTTTTAAAAAGGCTATGTAATTGGCAAGGACTTTTCTGACATTGTTGACCTCATTTTTAGTGAGGTCTTAGTCTCCTACTCTTAGAACCTAGGATCTAGCTTTAGGAGTTCTTGTTGACCATCATAGAGGACTAGCAATGGAGCCTCCTTCCCATATAACTTCAAGCCACTTCTTGACTCATTTTTGTGAAGAACTCGCATGAGTGGTTCCAAGCACTCAACTTCTACTTGCAAAGGCTAAAGACCAACATGTAGAGGGCCCGAAAATGAGTTCCCATAGGATCAGATGACGATAGGTGAACCCTTTGTGACTCGATTACTCGCGAACGCCGCAATTCATGCACTTACTGCACCACACACGACTTTGACTTGAATCGACTCGCCCGTCGGCGAACTCGTTCGGACGACCCCGGATGACAAAACGGACTGCGCCAACGCGTCCGGAACGTCAACTTTAGCTAGGAAGGACACACGTATTGCTAGGANCTCAACTTTTAGTTGCAAGGGCTAAGGACCAACATGTAGAGGGCCCAAAAATGAGTTCCTATAGGATCAAACAACCTTAGGTGAACCCTTTGTGACTCGATTACTCGTGAACGCCGCAATTCATGCACTTACTGCACCACACACGACTTTGACTTGAATCAACTCGCCCGTCGGCGAACTCGTCCGGACGACTCCGGATGACAAAACAGACCGCGCCAACGCGTCCAGAACGTCAACTTTAGCTAGGAAGGACACCCGTATTGCTAGGGTTACGCGCGCACACATATGACACGAAAATCAATGCACGATAGCGGGGCGCGGGCCCAGACTCAACCCAGGTTCAACTCGGGTTCGATTTGGGCTAAACTCAGGCTGAACAAAGGTTAAACGATTTTGAATTTTAAATTTTTGAATTTCAAATTCGTCATTTAATTTTATCTTAATTGGGAGTTAAAATTTTTCATTTAAACCCATCTACCCGAATGGAATTTGTTTAATTCCCCGCCTAATCTCGCGTAACGTTCACCTCGGTTATACAATCCCGCTTAGCTCCTTCCTGGGAGGAACTTTTTCCTGTCCGGCTCCTCTCTTCTTCCGCTCTGCACTGAAAACTCCTCTATTTCCCTGCCTCGTGTTCGAAACAGGTCGGCCTCCCTCTTCCTCTATCGATCCCGACTCCCTCGTGTCGCTCAGCTCGCGTCTCCTGTTCGGCTTCCTTGCGTTCGATCCCTGCTCAGCTTCCTCGCTCGACCGAATAACCTCGCTCGCCTCTCCTCTGCACGAAGTTGCTCGAAGCTCCCGGCTCGCCTCTCCTCTGCACGAAGTTGCTCGAAGCTCCCGGCTCGCCTTCTTCCTCGGCTCCGTTGCTTGATTCGCCTCGCTCGCCTCACCCCCTCTGCGAACCGAAGCCGCTCCTCCTCTACGGCAGCTTTAGCCGAAGCTCTTGCTCGCTCCCTCCACCGATTGAAACGCTTGCTTCGCCCTCCGCTGCACCGAAGCCGCTCGACTTCCAGTCTTGCCTCTCCTCTCTGCGTCGAGATTGCTGGACCCCACTCCCACTCGTCTTTGCCTGTTTCGACCGAAGCCCATTCGACTCTTCGCGTTCGATCCTGCGAGCTCTTCCGCACGCAGAAGAAGCCCCGCTCNGCTGGACCCCACTCCCACTCGTCTTTGCCTGTTTCGACCGAAGCCCATTCGGCTCTTCCCGTTCGATCCTGCAAGCTCTTCCGCACGCAGAAGAAGCCCCGCTCGAGCTTTCCTCCTCCCTTCTTGATCGACAAAGCCCCCGCTCCTCTCTGTGACTGGATCGAAGCCCCCGATCGAAACAGATCTGCTGCTCGCTCGATCCCGCTCTCCCTCTGCGCTCGACAGACCCTCGTCCTCCCCTCACACGGCACCCATCTCGATTCGACCTCCCTCTTCCTCACGCACGCAGGAGAAGCGCCTGAATCTCTTCTTTCCTCGACTGAAGCTGCTAGCCTCCTCTCGCCAGCGAACAGNTTTCGACCGAAGCCCATTCGGCTCTTCCCGTTCGATCCTGCGAGCTCTTCCGCACGCAGAAGAAGCCCCGCTTNTGAATTTTAAATTTTTGAATTTCAAATTCGTCATTTAATTTTATCTTAATTGGGAGTTAAAATTTTCCATTTAAACCCATCTACCCAAATGGAATTTGTTTAATTCTCCGCCTGATCTCGAGTAACGTTCACCTCGGCTATACAATCCCGCTTAGCTCCTTCCTGGGAGGAACTTTTTCCTGTCTGGCTCCTCTCTTCTTCCGCTCTGCACCGAAAACTCCTCTATTTCCCTGCCTCGTGCTCGAAACAGGTCGGCCTCCCTCTTCCTCTATCGATCCCGACTCCCTCGTCTCGCTCAGCTCGCGTCTCCTGTTCGGCTTCCTTGCGTTCGATCCCTGCTCAGCTTCCTCGCTCGACCGAATAACCTCGCTCGCCTCTCCTCTGCACGAAGTTGCTCGAAGCTCCCGGCTCGCCTCTCCTCTGCACGAAGTTGCTCGAAGCTCCCGGCTCGCCTTCTTCCTCGGCTCCGTTGCTTGATTCGCCTCGCTCGCCTCACCCCCTCTGCGAACCGAAGCCGCTCCTCC
>JXCR01048954.1:0-11776 GCA_002079205.1 Phalaenopsis hybrid cultivar | reverse complement strand
CAATATAACATGGACCTTTTTACTAAAAGACAAAATTAATGATATCTTAACTATTCTCACTCCCACTTCCAAGAAACAAATGATACATAATTTCTCATTATACACTATAATAAAATGGAGTGACTAAATGAAAAAATGGGCACAGATTTTCTATGAAAAGCAATTTTAATAACCATCAAAAAATGGGCACAGATTTGCTATGAAAAGCAATTTTAATAACCATCCGCATCATAAACTAATAACCTATATAAAAAGCCTTACATTTAGGAGTCCTACACAAGAACCAAATATTTTTTTCTCCATTTCAATGAAAACTCTTATTTTTATAAAATTTGAAAGTGTTGCATTTGTACATAGACATTCTCAAAATAGGGGAAAAATTAAATCTAAGCAATTAAATGTACTTTTATTGGCTATTGTCACGTATAGAAAGGGTACAAATGCTATCATCCCCCAACAAGAAAGGTAGATATTATGACTAATATTTTTAATAAGAAAATCACTACTTTGTTATTACTTATCCTAAAGAACAAATAGCATTCATATGAAGTTTTTTCTCCTAGTTGTCCTTCCTTACCCATGGTCTCAACTAACAACTCTACAAAACAGATGACTCATAACCAAACCTAATCTATACTAAAACCACTTCCTAGTCAAAAATTATAAGTTTAGGCAACAAAAAATGCATCTCAATCTAACAAAATCCAATCAACTGAGTTAATCCTCATCACTGAATCCGTTAAAGGAACCATAGAAAAATCACTTGCCCAGAATAATCCAAATTGATTATGAGAAATCTTTGTATCATGTCTTAACCTATGTTCCATTACCTCTCCAATAATTTTCAAGTATGACACACTAACTTAATTCCTCTATAATTTGCATAGTCTTGTGTATCCCTTTATTCTTAAAAATGGGGACTAAAACTCCGCCACCGCTCCTCGGACATCTTTTTAGTTTTTTATATAATACTAAACAGTTTAGAAAGCCAAAAAACTACCAAATCTCTTAGATATTAAACACTTCAATTAGCATATCATCAGGTCTTGATTCTTCGCCCTTGATTTTCTTTAAAGCCTCCTCAACTTTTTTTTTACTAATGTGACCGTAAAAATAAAAAATTTTATTATTATTAAAGATATAAAGATCACAAAGGTCGATCGTATTTTCAGAAACTTTATTGAAATGTTTATCAAAATATCACACTTGCTTATGTTTAATATCTTCCTCTAAGAAAACAACTTTTTGATTTTCATCTTCAATACAAATTACTTGAATCAAATCTTCATTTTTTTTCTTCTCTTAATTTGGGTAGTTTATAAATATATATTTTCATCATTTTTAGTATCTAATATATTATAAAGATCACTAAAAACACATAAAGGGTGGTTAGTCAATTATTACATAATCCTAAGAAAATCAGAAGTTAGACAAATATAGATTATGTGGATTCTATGATTTACAGGAGTTCAATTTCAAAATATTACACATTTTCCAAAAGCAAAATTTTGACTTGAAGATATAAAAAACAAAATCATATACATAAACCAGAATTTATTATATGGCACTGGGAATTTGCAAATAGCTACGCCTAAGAGTTGTCATGGAAGATTTAAAAGTTAAGTGGAAAGATTCTAAGAGGCCCTAATCATATTGCAACATGACCATACAAAGTATATTGAAGTTGATAGACACGTAAAGACGCTGGTCTAATATGTACTCTATTCGTATACACAATTGAACTTGAAGCAATCTCACCTAAGAATTATCAAGAGCAATCTTTCAGAAATTATCAAGTAAAGTTTAAATGGATAGCACCCATTCATTCACTCAAGAGGTGTGAAATGTCTGCATAATTTATGCCAACTAGGACCCAATACTCATTCATCTCTCATCTTTTGTGACTCCATTGATCTGTGGAATCCCCAATATCAACTCATTAATCCATTAATTATTATAATTATGCTCCAATGTTATCCAGCGTACTATTAAAATTACTCAACAATTATTATTCCTAAATTTTGTATGTTAATTATTAAAAGGTTTCTTGGGAACTATGAAAGAAAGTGGGAACCAGAACAATCCCAAATATGTGATTTGCAAAATCAACACATTCGCTGCAGAAATGTCCAAACCAAAAAAGCCATTGCCAGACTTGTCAAAGAGTATTTAAGCTTCATGTTTCATAACTCACAAATAAGCAAGCGCCATTCCTGTCCTATCATAGGATAACATCATTTGAAAGTAAAATGGGAGCAAGCATAGGCCAATCTTTAGCTTCTTATCCAAGAAAAGGATATGAAAGTAAACACAATTGAAGCCATGCCGATACCACCAAAAAGATAGATGTAAAAATGTTTCACTAGCCATTATACAACTTTTAACAGAAAGGTACCCATAGGACTACTGGAGAAATAAATTAGTATTAATTCAATTGATTGAAACAAAAAATGAATTTTATAATTTGGGTAATTAATTCCAAATTTGATAGAGACCAATTCGATAGTTTAACTAGAACAAAAATTGAAAGCACAAGAAATGATTAATCGCTAGCTAGTTTAAAAGTTTTGAACTTGATATAGTATGAAAGAATGAGAAGAGGGGAAAAAGAAAGAAGAAAAACTTAGCAAGGTGAAGTGCAATTTCAAATGTCACTCCTACTGGATGGCAAGAGCAGATTACCTTCCGATCATATCCATACCAAAGTAAGTGCTGCTTTGATAAGTGCACTGGCAATAGAAGTGTTGTATGCCGTACAAACAACACTGGACCCAATTGAACCAGGAAAAGTGGAGAGTTCTCGCTCCCTGAAGTAGAACCACCATGTGATGCCTCTGCTCTCCACAGATCACCCCTTGCAACGAAAGAACTTTCAACATCATTTGTCCTGCTATCATAAGTTGATGTAATACTAATACTTCCCTGCAACCATTGTAAACAAATCATTTGCTGAAACTCTTAAACAAACACCATATAAGAAAAGAATGTATAAATTATAAAGATGAAAAAGAAACAAACAATTTCCTAAAGGCAAATTTGATTGCTAAATTCCTAAAAGCACGACACAATAAGAGTGAATCATGTTTTAAGAAAATAAGGGGAAAAACAAGTGACAGCGAGCACAATTTTGAGAAACTAAAAAAAAAGAAAAAGTAAATTAAAAGTTTTCAAATAGAACTAAAGCCGACTAAACTAGAAAAACATAACGGCATAAGCACCTAGCAGCAGAATTCAAAATCAGATCAAGTTGTTCTAATGTTATACAATTTGTTTCTTCACTTTTAATCAATTTGCACATATTTTCAAAGAAATAGCATAAGGTGGCAATTCTTATGCATGAAACGCCATAGCTACTGTTCACTCACCATAAAGTTAAGTGTAGTTATATGAGGACCTTAATCAGAATATTCACATTTTTCATGCCTCTGTGACGTAGGAGCTTTCCGCCAACTATACTATAGCAGCTAAAGTACCACAGATGCAGTTACTGTAGCTCCTTCAGTAAACAGAGGATCATTCTTGCCTTTGTAACTTCCCCTCTTCTTTTCACTCCCTTCCTTAAAGAGTCACCTCCCTATTCATTGCCTCTTTTATCTACACATTCCACTTCTATCCTATTTCAAATTCCTTCCCTTTTCACCCCACCCCCTCTTTAATTCTTGCCTAGTCTATCTCCAAATTTGTCCTATTTATAGATGTTCCTTTATGAAAACCAGACAATTTTTGGATGAGTGGAGAATTCTAAGTCCAGCCCTTGAGGCGATCTTCCCCCCAGGGGCTGTTCCCGACGACGAGAAGGTGCTCCGGCAGTAAATCTTCTGAGGTGGTGACCGTCTTCAAGGTATGGGTGGTGCTCCAGCTGTAGCTCGATCCCGACGAGACATTTATCCATTCGCGGTCTCTTCCAGTCCAGCTTCCAACAGCCGCAAATCACTTGACCTTGCTGTCATCTTCATTCACTATTGTTGTTCGATGTTTCCTACTGTTATCCTTTGTTCCTAGTCACGCCAACACCCTCCCTGCTGCTTTTTGACGCCCCAGTAGTTGTCTTATTGTCGCTAGCCCCGCTGGCACCTTCCTCGGTGTTGTTTGGCACTTTCCGCAGTTGCCCCTGCACCCTCCAACAACCACAGCCCCTTCCCAACAGCTGCCCACCTCTTTCAGCAACCATTGCCATCTCCAAGCGGTCGTCCTTCCCTCCTGCCACCTCCCCTCAACCGCAACCCATCCCCCACAGTCGCCAGTTACAACATTCTTTCAGCAACCACAACCATTTTCCATCAGCTGTCAACCCACCGTCTAGCAGCCTCCGTCCTCGTTATTACTCATGGATATCTTTTATTATTTATGATGTTTCTGTTTGTTTGTCGTTACTTTCTATTTTTTCAAGTGTCATGTTTGTAATATGTTTGAATTAAGAAATAATAATTTGTGTTTTCATTGTGGTTTGGGTTTCATCCGGTATCATTTGATATCAGAGCTATCCCAACTCTAGTATTATCCTAGGGTTCCCTAGCATCCACCCCCACCCAAGCCACACCTCCTACCAAAATGTTTCTACTCTAAAAGCTTCGATGGATGGAGTTGAAGCTCTCCAACCTCGGGATATTGATGTGAGATCTTACCACCCATGGTACTGTAGCAGCTACAGTACAACAAATGCAGTTACTGTAGCTGCTACAGCAACCACTGCCCCCATTTCCTATTTAATCCCTTTTCTTTCTTTCCATTTTCTTTCCTTCCTGATGATTTTCCATTATAATTTCTTTTCTTCTCTACTTCTTTTCTATTCCTCTCATTGCATTATATCTCTTTCATATCCTACTTTTTACCTATTTTATCTATTAATCCCCTCGTTCTATAGGTGTTGTTTTCTGACGTTTGGGAACAATTTTATGAGTGCGGATTTCTGCGTGTTGTCTTAGAGGCGTTGCTCTTCTCCGGGGGTTGTACCCGACGACGAGAATGTGCTACGGTTGTAACTCGTCTGAGGTGGTGACCGTCTCCGAGGGTTCGGGTGGTGCTCCGGCTGTAACTTGACCCTGACAAGACATTTATCCTTTCACAGCCCACTCCAACCCCGCTTCCAACAACTCCCAAACATTTCCAGGCCTCCAACCCGCTACCCAGCCATCGTCCACCACTTCCAATTGTTGTTGGCCACCTCCCTGTTCCCCAAAGCCAGTTGTCCACTCCCTATTTTCCCCTGTCGTCGACCCTAAGTTTGTGTTTGATTGCTTCCACCAACCTCATCACAGCACTCCGCCAGTTGTTGTACCCTCATTCCAACCTCCTATTGCGCCCATCTCTTCCAACCAATCTCTCGACCTGCAGCCCAGCCACCCTACAGTGCATTTCGTGTTTGTATTGTTGTTATTTTCCTATTATCAAAAATCGGTGTTTGTAATCTTCTTGAATTTCAGCAATAAAATTAATGTTTTCTATTATAGCTTGGGCTTTTCGCCGATATCATTTGCCTAGGGTTCCCTAAATCCGCCCCTACCCAAACCATCCCCACCAAAATCTTTCTGCCCTAAAAGCTTCGACGAATGAGATCGAAGCTTCCCGAACCCCTGGAGATTGATGCTAGAGCTTTCCGCTCGCGGTACTATAGCAGCTACAGCACTGCAAGCGCGATTACTGTAGCTTCTATAATAAACTGAGGATCCTTCTTACCTTCTTAACTTCCCCCTCTCATTTTCACTCCATTCCATAAAGAGTATCCTCCCTATTTATTGCCTATTTTATCTATCACATTCCACTAATATCCTATTTCAAATTCCTTCATTTTTCATCCCACCCCCTCTTTAATCTTGCCTAGTATACCTCCTAATCTTCCTATTATAGGTGTTGTTTTCTGAAAACCAGAGAGTTTTTGGATGAGTGGAGAATTCTAAGTTTTATATTTGAAGTGTTCTTCACCTCCNCCTATTTTATCTATCACATTCCACTAATATCCTATTTCAAATTCCTTCATTTTTCATCCCACCCCCTCTTTAGTCTTGCCTAGTATACCTCCTAATCTTCCTATTATAGGTGTTGTTTTCTGAAAACCAGACAGTTTTTGGATGAGTGGAGAATTCTAAGTTTTGTATTTGAAGTGTTCTTCACCTCTGAGGGATGTACCCGACAACAAGAAGGTGCTCCGACTGTAACTTGTCCGATGTGGTGACCGTCTCCAAGGGTTCGGGTGGTGCTCCGGCTTTAGCTCAACCCCGACGAAACATTTATCCTTCTGCAGCCCCCTCGATCCCGCTTCCAGCAACTACCAACCATTTCCATGCCTCTGACCTGCTGCCCAGCCGCCATCCACAACTTCCAATTGTTCTCGCCCACCTCCCTGCTCCACAAAACCTATTGTCTGCTCCTTGTTTTCCCCTGCCGCCACCCATAAGTCTGTGTCCAGTTGCTGCCATCACCCTCATCACAACACTCCATCGGCTACTGTTGCCTCATTCCAGCCTCCTGTTGCGCCTGTCCCGTCCAACCAATCCCACGGCCTGCCNTTTCCCCTGCCGCCACCCATAAGTCTGTGTCCAGTTGCTGCCATCACCCTCATCACAACACTCCATCGGCTATTGTTGCCTCATTCCAGCCTCCTGTTGTGCCTGTCCCGTCCAACCAATCCCACGGCCTACTACCCAGCCATCGTCCACCACCCTCACCACCACCCTAGGGTGTCTTCCGTGTTTGTATTGTTCTTATTCTCCTATTATCAAGAGCTATTTGTAATCTTTTTTAATTTCAGCAATAAAATCATTGTTTTCTATTATGGTTTGAACTTTTCTCCGGTATCACTCAATATTAGCAAGAATGGAAAATGACCATTCATATAAATTACTCAAAATAGTTAGGATATACTGNAGAGCTATTTGTAATCTTTTTTAATTTCAGCAATAAAATCATTGTTTTCTATTATGGTTTGAACTTTTCTCCAGTATCACTCAATATTAGCAAGAATGGAAAATGAGCATTCATATAAATTACTCAAAATAGTTAGGATATACTAATGATGATGATGATGATGATGCTTTAATGTGTATAGTTTACAACATTATATGAAAACTACAACATTGTTTTATTAGAGAAAAGCATTCATTAGTTTTAAGGATTTTAGTAGCATAAAGTTGCGGCTTTACCCTGGCATAACAAAATCTCAGTTCAATTATTGTACGGTTGAACCATAGCAGGGCATATGCAGCAACTTGTTGAAGATAAGATAAGATTATAATAGTATGATATAAGCCAACTCCAAAGAGCTCTGCACCATAGAATTTTGGCTCTAGTCTAATAGAAAGGAGCAATGTCTACTCAATTGATGCCAGAGACCTTGAACAAAATTTTCAAAGAGAAACAATGTCAATTGCAGAAATTTGCTCCAAGTTTACAAACCAGGATTGTTAATTATGTCTGCTATGCTTCAACCCCTATACAGAATTTGACTAATGTTGAAGTAACAATCAGCATTTTGAATAAATAAGCTTAGCCAACTCAAGATAAGACTCCTTAGATGAGGTCAATGAAAACTTTGGCCTTCTAATGTCAATGTTAAAATTGTCAAAAATGACCAAGAAGTGCATAATAGCAACCATGTGCCTTAGCACACTTTTCGAAATTTCCAATGTATGCCTTGACATTAAAAAAGAAGGAATCGATNAATAGCAACCATGTGCCTTAGCACACTTCTCGAAATTGCCAATGTATGCCTTGACATTAAAAAAGAAGGAATCGACAGTTGTAATGTCTAACACTTTATAGAAAAGCAGCTAAAATGGCATGTTCTTCAAAGCAGTTCGATTCAAGGTACAGAAGCATGTTTCTATCTCAATGCATTAAACATAATTTACATTTAAATAGGTCAACCATGATAACCAAGGGACAACGGACCTATTTTAAATTTTGTACACATTTCATGTTTTTCTCAAAGATTTCCAAACTATTAAATGCCATTTGAATATTATATATAACTCTTAAAGTTTTTTTAAAGTTTTTTTAAATATATTAAAAATAATATTTTTACAAATTTTGCCCATTTAATAATTATTTAGATTTTCATTTTTTTTAATGGTGGGGAGGTTTTGTTTCAAAAAATTAAGGAAGCTATGAGTCAAATGCAGAGTTAATTCTAAAGCCAAGGTTTAAAGGAGAATTGAGGAGATTGCTAGCAAGTGCAATGTTTCTTTAGAAGATATGCAAGGATCTTTATGCGAACGAAGCACTAAACAAGGTTTAAAAAACCATACCAAATGAGGAAGTCAACCTTCTGGTTAACCATACAAATCATTTTAAAAACAAACCAATAAAAACCATTATGAATTACCAGTTCGATCGGCCAACTGATTCCGATTATCTAGAACCCATAAGTCCACATATAACAATTTTAATAATATTTAATTCTCAATTCAATTGTTAAACTTTTCTTCTAGACATTAAATCTATAAGTAAAATTAAATTAAACATAAAATCCTAGATTTAAAACCTCAAGCCTAATTAAAATGACCTCATTCGAGCTAATTCATAGCAAGTCAAAAATCATTTTTCTCATAAACACAGTGCAATATTGACTCTCTTCAAACGTTGTGGGGCAAAAAAAGCTTTGGGTATGCTGAAATTTGAGTTGGGCTGCCGGAATAAGGACTTGGGACATCAGAGTTAGGCGTTAAAAATGATAAATGTGTTGCAATATGTAAGAATATATGGTAATAACATTTTAAATTTTTTATTCTTTTGCATTATAAAATTTATATCTTTATAACAAATCATATTCTTATTATAAACTATATTTATTTATTTTTTTATTTATATTATAAATTTCAAAATTTAAAACACAATTAATATTCATACATCAAGATTTAAAATACACATATAATCATATCTTAACAAGTTTTATATCTAGCTTTAAATCTATATTTATAGAATATACTTGTGTATAAATTTTATTTATTTTTGTCACATATTTACAATATTGCATCATTTAAATCATATTAAAATACTTTTAATATTAATTACATAATCATATTCAACCCTGGTTAAACTATTGATCCTTAAACATTCATTCTTCTGGTTTAATGACCGGTCCGATTTTCATAACCTTGGCATTAACAACTACAATCGTAAAATGTGACAATTACAAGCGCATAAGGTAGTAAATAAAGTTTCGCCACTCATGTCTTTAACCCTTCTTAAGTGTGATGAACATTGATTTGGAAATATTCTTCCCTACCCCTTATTTTTTTTCATGTAGCTTGATCTATAATCCCATATAGATTCATGTGTGCCCATATACATTAATCTGCCAAGCACATATAAAGACATGCATATAAGATTTTATTGCACTTGGCACCTGTTGGACAAAGGCTCCCTTGTTTATCTCAAATACTCCTAAATATGGTTGGACAAGAAAAAATTCTCACGCTTCCATCTCCTTTAGTGTATTATTTAGCTTGTTAGTTGTTTTGCACTTCTTAGGAATCTCAAATGCTTCATTGACACCTTTTTAGTAGTGGTATTATTCATTGTTCAATTTATTGGAATGATCCCTACTATTTTACTTTTAGATCATCGATTGTAGGTAAATCTTTTCATCATCAAGTAAAGAAGATTCAAATATTGTAAAAATTTTGCTATTTATTCTAAAATAATTACTAACATAAGACGGAAATTCTAAACTAAAAGCATTGTCATCATTTTATTGTTGAATCCTAATGGAACAAACTCTATTGACTGAGTTTTTGCCCCCTCCTTTGATTCGCTCCTTCCATAAATAAAGCCACACTAAATCTCATTCTTGAAAGGTATTGGAATATTGTGCTTTTCACGATTAACCTTATTTCTTGAAATTTCTTTAAACATCATTCTACCTCATGGTGGACATGTCCAATGGCTTGTAGGTAAAATTGTGCCTTCTTCATCTCAAGCTTGTTTTTGCTTCCTATTCAGCCATATCAACAGTATATTCAATGTCAAACAAACTCTAGAACAAAACTATGACAATTCTCAGTGGTAACTTCATCATTGACACACGAACGACTTTATTGTTAAACATAGAGATTTCTCCATCCACCAATTCTTAGGATTCTTGATGTTATATCCTCACAAACGTACATGATGGTTTTGTTGAAAAACTCAATTAGACACTCAATTTTGAGTTGTAAGGCAGCTAGGATCTTAGCATCCATTATGCTCCATAGAAATCTTAACAACCGGCCAAGGAAACTTATAATCTCTAGGTCACCTTTAGCGATTCCACGTGTTAAAAAAACAACTTGTCAATATTCATTTTTTAGCATCAACTTTGCTCTAAGGTGCCCTATCATTCTTGATGTATTAACCTCCAATATATAAATGATTCGCTCTCAACTCCTTGAAAGATTAGCAATCAAATGGGCATAGTAGAGTAATCCATATAGTATGCAAAAGAATGCTAAGTGTTTCGAAATCCTCTCTAAAATCAAGCTCAATTGAGTATGCTCATTATAATCTTCGTGATGAAAGAGCATGATCTCATTCAGCTACCCCATAAAAGTGATTGTGCATTGCGTTGTTCAAAGAGCATCACCTTCCATTTAAATATCCCTTAGAAAGTCAATCCTTGTAATGCAAACTTTTAATTGTCCACTTATACTCAAATTTGGTCACCCCAACATACGATCCAACTAAGAGAAGTACATGACTTTAAGATGTCTTTTTTATAATGATTTTGTTTAATATTCTATAATCGATGCACATCCTTCTTTGCTACTAGAAACGTTCACAATACATAGTGGGTATCTTGTCTTGCCCGCATGTTCCTCCGCCTATTTCTTTATCTCATTGATTTTCAAAATTAAATGCCAATACATAAACTCCATTCAGTGATTCTGAGTTAGAAAAAAATTCAACTTTAAATTTTCAAATTTAACATCTTTGTGGATATCTTTTAAGGTTCAACAAAATCACCTTTGTTCCAAAGTGACATTTTATGCTTGATCAAAAAGCCTCTAAAATGGTGAGTCAATCAACCACTGGAGATACGGACAGTTCAATGGTAATAATAGAGTAGATCATCTTTAATGAAAAAAAACTACCAGCTTGCTATCAGGTGTTTCAATTTCCTCCTTAAACTTGAGATTAATATAACATAGCTTATTATTATCTTCATAATTTACGAGCATGATCTCGCTTTTGTCCTAATAAAAATTATTTTCATTAGATAATTCAAAAAGTATCTCATCCTTCCACTTAAATACACCTTAGCGAATTTTAAAGCAATCTTTCAAATGTCCTTCTCTTGTACTCAAATTTGGTGATTGGGCTCTTAATAGTGATTTTCTATAACTCTCTATAAAGGATAGACTTCATCCATCTACCAATATTCTCCGGCACTAAAACCATTTTCAATCCACACTAGGTAGCTTGTCTTCTAAATAGCTACTGGTCCCACAAGTCCTTTGCCCGCTACCTTATCTTTATCAATTTAAAAAATTAAATGTTGGTACAGATCTTGATTTGGTAGTTGAGTTCCTTCCACCCATGGAAGCTCGTGCTCCATAACTCTTCAAGAAATTCCTACAAATTTGTTAATTTGTAGACTTTTAAAAAGTTAAGCATGGTGGAGATAAAATAAAATGTTAGTTCTAATTCCTTCATTTATGGCAGTACAAAATCAAGACACGGATTTATAGGTATTTTGGTTTTTTCAATAAGTACATGATCAACTGAGGATTGGGATTCACCCTAAAGAGTAGGGTTTTGGATGTGGAAATGCTCCAGATCCTAGCATAAACACCCAAACCGC
>JXCR01048933.1:21909-48771 GCA_002079205.1 Phalaenopsis hybrid cultivar | reverse complement strand
GGATCAATAAGATCTAGATAAGGAAAATTAGATGTTGTTCATTCATTGGTTATAAGAAAATACCTCTCACATAGATTCACATACAAAAAAAGAAAACAGAGCCCATGGATTTGCTTCATGACATTAATCGATGATCCTAAATAATCAAGCGGAAGGCAACAAAAGGTGATTTTTAAGTTTATTACTGTAATTATTTATTTCTTTTTTGTGAGTGTAGTTCCATTGAACTAAGTTTTTCTAGTCACTTCTTCTACATATAGCAATGAGCGCTTTTAAAAAGTTTAGGGTTGATCCTGCACTTTTATTAATGAAGAAAGAAGGGAACACTTGTTTAAGATACTCGCTTCTATAACCAAAACAGAAGTGACAATAATTTTACTTAACATTATTAGGAATAGAGGCTTATAAGAAACAAACTAAGCATTTTCACCTATTTTTCTAAAACAATATTCAATATCTAAGTTGAAAGCAACAATTCCTTAATATTATCAATCATATTGCATGACTCCAAATCCTAAAATTCACAGTAAGAAGGATAGAATTTAACACAATTTATATTTTTTCTAGTTTTATCGATTACTAGTAAATTACAAGAAAAGATAAAAACCAAGAGAACTAGATTTAAAGATTGTTGGGAAGTGAGGTTTATCATCCAATGCCACACTTTGGCAAATACAATCCTTATCATGTGTTTTTAGGATAAGGGTAGAAAATATGAAATAGTCAAGCATTCCCTATCATGTGATTTGATGTTTCATAATTAATAATCAAAGTCGAATGTTTTTCAATTCTTTCATAATTTTTAATTTATAAATTATTTGATGTGTCATAATTTTTCAATTCATTTATAGTCACACCTATTTAAGCAACTGAACCATTGTTGATTCAAGCACAATAGGAATTGGTTATAGTGTATTGTTCAGAATTACAAAATTTGAGGTGTGTCTAGTACGTTGCCTCAAGTTGATGCACAGAAAAGTTTCTTGAGGTTTATGTTCCAAAATGAGAGAAAGTGGGCATGCCTAAATTATTTGAGATGTGCCATAAACATGTAACAAAACAATTTCATGGATGATGGAGATCCCTAGGTTATTAATGACATAACATCAGATGACGAAAAGTTTCAAGAGAATAAAAAAAATATTTCACCACCACAATTATAAGAGAGATTTCAATGGAAGGAATAAAAACATCAAAAGTTGAGAAAAAAGCAACATAAACGGTAAATATAAAAGTTTATGTAAAATACATCATAGAATGATCAGTATAGTAATTTCTTAAAATAATATTTTCATTGGATGTCAATTAGGAAAAAAGATGAAGTAAAAGAAAATTGGCATGGTTTTGATTTTAAGAAAAAAAGGATGTGAGAGGAAAGAAAGCAATCAACTATGTTGATAATTCAATTGAATATTCTTTAAGTGATTGAAGAGTGAGAATATTGAAATCGGAGTCCTATTCATAAACAATTTAAGTTATGAACTGTTTATTTCATAATTTTAAACTTCTTGCTTATGTTTATTTATTTCAATTAGATTGTTTGATACTGAGTGCATATATGACTTTTAATTGACATTGTTTTGAACTTTTTAGATTAGTTTCAATTTTTTTCATTTCTCATCAATTCAATTAATTGAATGGCTTAACTTTACGATTTAGGCGCTAAAATCCTTGGGGTTTGTGCCTTGCTTACTAAAAAAAATTATATTAAACAGCCCAATTGCACAGTTTTAAATTTTAAATTGTTAAGTAAACATCATTTGTAACTTGTCAGATTGTTATATATTAAACGGATTGGACTTTAGTTTTAGTTGATCAACACTTGTGGCACAAAAATCAGATCATTTGTTGGGAAGTTCATTGCTCAACTTTGTAATAGGCTAAACATGAAGCTTCCAGTATGTTTCCTTTACGTGTAGCAGCAATAATCATACCAAAGCCTGGTCATTTGAATTAATAATAGGCTAGTTATTTCAAGAACAAATGTTGATTGGAAACATGTGTACCTTTTGTAATAAGAGTCAGCCCATCTAGGAGAGTTGATACATAATTCAACTCCATTTTACAACATAAATTTCTTGTGGCTTTCTTCAATATTTGAATAAATTGTAAGATTTTTATTCCAAAAATTCTTTTTTTAACTTCATCTAGGTTTAAAGTCTGAACCAAAATTTGATGGTTGCTTCATTTGGGAATTCTCAATCAAGTTCATGAAATACATGAAATACATATAGTTGTTGCTAATACCAATGAGGATATTATCGAATTAAGTGGCAGAAAGATCACCTTGTCAAAGATCATTAAGTGCACCTCTGATTTTAAGGAGTCTTATAATATTTTCATTATTTAAGTAGGTCACCCATAGATTTCTTTTGCAATTCTACAGAACATGAAATTTTGTCTAATGTCATCCAAGATATTGGTCATAATTCTGTTTATAACAACTCCAGTTCATTATCTAAGTAGGTCACCCTGCCAGCCGACATCATAGATTTCTTTCGCAATTCTACAGAACATGAAATTTGTCTGATTTCATTCAAGATATCGGTCACAATTTTATTTATAGCATCTCCCGTCTAAATTGGGTATCTTCTTCTTTAGGTGGGAAGACACCTGAAGTAAGATAAAGAACCCTGCCTCTTCTACATGAACATCATTAGTGATTGTGCCCAATACAGATTATTTTGCCCATTCAGTTTGTGCCCACTTGGATAGGAGGATGGGTGGGATTTTTTAGCCACCATTGCTACTGCTATAAATCATCCATTCAAATATTGAGGTGCCGTAGCAATTATAGAATCCATCAGAAATCATTCAATATTTAATCATTAACAGATTAGAGTAAAAAGATAGAATCAAACATTTGGTTCTAACACCGTATAGAAAAAAAAGAGAGGATTTAGAAAACAAAGAATAAAAATTTTATTCTTTTTTAAATTTTTAACTGTGGGAGAAATAAAATTTTCTAAAAATAAAAAGGCAACACCGAGGAAAAACTAAACAAAGCAGGAAAAATATCAAAAGAAAGACATAAGAAAAAACAATAAATCAAGGTATAAGAGATCCTCCGCATGAGGGAACCAAAAACCATTAATTCCATGTAATCCCAATACCTATTTGAAAATGTAGAATAGCAGCTATGCAAATCAGACAGCGGTATAATGAATACCAGAAATCCCAAATTGAGTGTAGGGTATGTCAATGGAAACAAATTGAATTAGCGGGATCATTTAGACCAGCAGAATTCCCGAAAAAATATGGCTGAATAATAAGGAGCGGCATTTATAGGAATTGTCATCATATATTCACAAATGGATGGTTGAATATTAATGAAATTCTTCAAATTAAGAGCGGCATTTTAAGAGCTCAACACTAATGTGAATTCCAAATAACTTCCGAGATTTCTCAAATACTATTTTTTGCTTATTAATAAAAAAATTGATCTGGAGTGTACTAATTTTCTGGAACATGTGGGGATCATCTTCAGACATCATCATTATATCCCATTAATTTGGGGTCCGCTTTATGAATCATCATTCTCCATTGGAAGGCTACTAAAACTATTTTGCATAAAGCTTTCTTCACATCTATCCATATTACAGTTGATCCACCACTTCTTCTTTTTAATCTCTCAACACCACTATATCAACAAGTTTTACATGCTCAAATCAGTCAAGACTATTCTACCCTATCTCATCTTCATAGATTCACCTTCGTTCACTGGTAGATTAGAAGCAGAAAAACAGATAACACTGCAGTACTGCAAACCTAATATTAATCTTAAAAGCGTAGATCACTAAGGGGAATAATATTATTTACTGCAGTATTGTAAAAGGGAGTAATGCACATGCATGGGAATGTATTTAACATAAAAAAAGAAAAATAAAAGCACCACGGCCAAAGTGACGGAGCTGAGATTAAAAAAAAATTAAAACAGAGAAAAAATAGATTTAAAACCAAATCAATGATGGGATGCATGGGGCATCCCTATTTTATGAGTATCCTGTACTCCAAACTTTGTAAAACTAGGATCCCAGAAATGAAAAAAGAAAACAAGGGGAAATAAAATTTTCTGGATACAATGTGCCTCTATATCTAAGTTTTTGCTGGTCCAATGTGAGTGTATCAAGTATAAAAGGCCTCCTTCATGAACTCTTTCATGAGAGTGTATCCAGTTCATGAGATGTCCGAGGATTCACCAACTGTCAGAGGACAAGAACTTCAAGTAGAAAATGTATCCCTATTATGTTGGAGAACAGCAGCCATAACGAACTACTTCATGGAGAGTAGTGCATAACATGCACACGTATTGCTTGGCTCATGAAATATTCTAACCCAATAGTACGCTACTTGCTGAAATTAGTACCATAACTAGTTTGACATAAAAAGTTAAGAGAAAACAAAAACTAGCAACATACGGGCAAAGATTCATTTATATCCAACAAAAATTGTTGATGTTATTTTCCCATCATTCATCTGCAACCCATCATAATATTTGAAAAGGAAAAAGTGACGCTGGCATTCACCATGTGCTGCCCACATGAGAGTCAAGCTAAAGATTAAAATGTCCATTTTAATACCAACATCAATACAAATGCCAATAATAACCTAAACAAATTTATTCCTACACCTAACAAAAAAAAAGGTTTTATCTCCTAATTCATTTGAATATGAGGTAAAATAGTAAAAAAACAAAAATCAAATCTGCAAACAAAAAACGAACTGTGATAAAAAAATTAAGCCATACCACTGATACAAGAGAGTGCTTTCTTCCTTTGTTGAGACCACAGNATAAAAAAAAAATTCAATTCTTATCATAATGTTCACGATATAATTGTCCAGGTGATGATAGTTAAGAGGAGGTTCTTAGAAAAAAAAAACTTACCAAAAATTTTGAAAACAAATAGCTAAGAAAACTCTGACAATTTTCAAGCATAGAAATTACACAAATTGAACAAAAAAATTGTTGTATCAAGATCTAATGTTGAATTTGAATCACAATCCAATATTGCATGATCGTATCAAACATATTGAACTGGATAGACATTTAATAAAAGAAAAGATAAAGTGGATTTAATCAACACTCTGTGTCCTAAAAGGAAGGCAACCTATTGATGTATTTAACAAAGGATTCAATAATCCTTCATTTAATAACATTATAAGCGAACATAAAATGATAGGCCTCTACATCCAGTTTGAAGGGAAGTGTTGAACAATCGTCGGATCAATAAGATCTAGATAAGGAAAATTAGATGTTGTTCATTCATTGGTTATAAGAAAATACCTCTCACATAGATTCACATACAAAAAAAGAAAACAGAGCCCATGGATTTGCTTCATGACATTAATCGATGATCCTAAATAATCAAGCGGAAGGCAACAAAAGGTGATTTTTAAGTTTATTACTGTAATTATTTATTTCTTTTTTGTGAGTGTAGTTCCATTGAACTAAGTTTTTCTAGTCACTTCTTCTACATATAGCAATGAGCGCTTTTAAAAAGTTTAGGGTTGATCCTGCACTTTTATTAATGAAGAAAGAAGGGAACACTTGTTTAAGATACTCGCTTCTATAACCAAAACAGAAGTGACAATAATTTTACTTAACATTATTAGGAATAGAGGCTTATAAGAAACAAACTAAGCATTTTCACCTATTTTTCTAAAACAATATTCAATATCTAAGTTGAAAGCAACAATTCCTTAATATTATCAATCATATTGCATGACTCCAAATCCTAAAATTCACAGTAAGAAGGATAGAATTTAACACAATTTATATTTTTTCTAGTTTTATCGATTACTAGTAAATTACAAGAAAAGATAAAAACCAAGAGAACTAGATTTAAAGATTGTTGGGAAGTGAGGTTTATCATCCAATGCCACACTTTGGCAAATACAATCCTTATCATGTGCTTTTTAGGATAAGGGTAGAAAATATGAAATAGTCAAGCATTCCCTATCATATGATTTGATGTTTCATAATTAATAATCAAATTCGAATGTTTTTCAATTCTTTCATAATTTTTAATTTATAAATTATTTGATGTGTCATAATTTTTCAATTCATTTATAGTGACACCTATTTAAGCAACTGAACCATTGTTGATTCAAGCACAATAAGAATTGGTTATAGTGTATTGTTTAGAATTACAAAATTTGAGGTGTGTCTAGTAGGTTGCCTCAAGTTGATGCACAGAAAAGTTTCTTGAGGTTTATGTTCCAAAATGAGAGAAAGTGGGCATGCCTAAATTATTTGAGATGTGCCATAAACATGTAACAAAACAATTTCATGGATGATGGAGATCCCTAGGTTATTAATGACATAACATCAGATGACGAAAAGTTTCAAGAGAATAAAAAAAATATTTCACCACCACAATTATAAGAGAGATTTCAATGGAAGGAATAAAAACATCAAAAGTTGAGAAAAAAGCAACATAAACGGTAAATATAAAAGTTTATGTAAAATACATCATAGAATGATCAGTATAGTAATTTCTTAAAATAATATTTTCATTGGATGTCAATTAGGAAAAAAGATGAAGTAAAAGAAAATTGGCATGGTTTTGATTTTAAGAAAAAAAGGATGTGAGAGGAAAGAAAGCAATCAACTATGTTGATAATTCAATTGAATATTCTTTAAGTGATTGAAGAGTGAGAATATTGAAATCGGAGTCCTATTCATAAACAATTTAAGTTATGAACTGTTTATTTCATAATTTTAAACTTCTTGCTTATGTTTATTTATTTCAATTAGATTGTTTGATACTGAGTGCATATATGACTTTTAATTGACATTGTTTTGAACTTTTTAGATTAGTTTCAATTTTTTTCATTTCTCATCAATTCAATTAATTGAATGGCTTAACTTTAAGATTTAGGCGCTAAAATCCTTGGGGTTTGTGCCTTGCTTACTAAAAAAAATTATATTAAACAGCCCAATTGCACAGTTTTAAATTTTAAATTGTTAAGTAAACATCATTTGTAACTTGTCAGATTGTTATATATTAAACGGATTGGACTTTAGTTTTAGTTGATCAACACTTGTGGCACAAAAATCAGATCATTTGTTGGGAAGTTCATTGCTCAACTTTGTAATAGGCTAAACATGAAGCTTCCAGTATGTTTCCTTTACGTGTAGCAGCAATAATCATACCAAAGCCTGGTCATTTGAATTAATAATAGGCTAGTTATTTCAAGAACAAATGTTGATTGGAAACATGTGTACCTTTTGTAATAAGAGTCAGCCCATCTAGGAGAGTTGATACATAATTCAACTCCATTTTACAACATAAATTTCTTGTGGCTTTCTTCAATATTTGAATAAATTGTAAGATTTTTATTCCAAAAATTCTTTTTTTAACTTCATCTAGGTTTAAAATCTGAACCGAAATTTGATGGTTGCTTCATTTGGGAATTCTCAATCAAGTTCATGAAATACATGAAATACATATAGTTGTTGCTAATACCAATGAGGATATTATCGAATTAAGTGGCAGAAAGATCACCTTGTCAAAGATCATTAAGTGCACCTCTGATTTTAAGGAGTCTTATAATATTTTCATTATTTAAGTAGGTCACCCATAGATTTCTTTTGCAATTCTACAGAACATGAAATTTTGTCTAATGTCATCCAAGATATTGGTCATAATTCTGTTTATAACAACTCCAGTTCATTATCTAAGTAGGTCACCCTGCCAGCCGACATCATAGATTTCTTTCGCAATTCTACAGAACATGAAATTTGTCTGATTTCATTCAAGATATCGGTCACAATTTTATTTATAGCATCTCCCGTCTAAATTGGGTATCTTCTTCTTTAGGTGGGAAGACACCTGAAGTAAGATAAAGAACCCTGCCTCTTCTACATGAACATCATTAGTGATTGTACCCAATACAGATTATTTTGCCCATTCAGTTTGTGCCCACTTGGATAGGAGGATGGGTGGGATTTTTTAGCCACCATTGCTACTGCTATAAATCATCCATTCAAATATTGAGGTGCCGTAGCAATTATAGAATCCATCAGAAATCATTCAATATTTAATCATTAACAGATTAGAGTAAAAAGATAGAATCAAACATTTGGTTCTAACACCGTATAGAAAAAAAAAAGAGGATTTAGAAAACAAAGAATAAAAATTTTATTCTTTTTTAAATTTTTAACTGTGGGAGAAATAAAATTTTCTAAAAATAAAAAGGCAACACCGAGGAAAAACTAAACAAAGCAGGAAAAATATCAAAAGAAAGACATAAGAAAAAACAATAAATCAAGGTATAAGAGATCCTCCGCATGAGGGAACCAAAAACCATTAATTCCATGTAATCCCAATACCTATTTGAAAATGTAGAATAGCAGCTATGCAAATCAGACAGCGGTATAATGAATTCCAGAAATCCCATATTGAGTGTAGGGTATGTCAATGGAAACAAATTGAATTAGCGGGATCATTTAGACCATCAGAATTCCCGAAAAAATATGGCTGAATAATAAGGAGCGGCATTTATAGGAATTGTCATCATATATTCACAAATGGATGGTTGAATATTAATGAAATTCTTCAAATTAAGAGCGGCATTTTAAGAGCTCAACACTAATGTGAATTCCAAATAACTTCCGAGATTTCTCAAATACTATTTTTTGCTTATTAATAAAAAAATTGATCTGGAGTGTACTAATTTTCTGGAACATGTGGGGATCATCTTCAGACATCATCATTATATCCCATTAATTTGGGGTCCGCTTTATGAATCATCATTCTCCATTGGAAGGCTACTAAAACTATTTTGCATAAAGCTTTCTTCACATCTATCCATATTACAGTTGATCCACCACTTCTTCTTTTTAATCTCTCAACACCACTATATCAACAAGTTTTACATGCTCAAATCAGTCAAGACTATTCTACCCTATCTCATCTTCATAGATTCACCTTCGTTCACTGGTAGATTAGAAGCAGAAAAACAGATAACACTGCAGTACTGCAAACCTAATATTAATCTTAAAAGCGTGATCACTAAGGGGAATAATATTATTTACTGCAGTATTGTAAAAGGGAGTAATGCACATGCATGGGAATGTATTTAACATAAAAAAATGAAAAATAAAAGCACCACGGCCAAAGTGACGGAGCTGAGATTAAAAAAAAATTAAAACAGAGAAAAAATAGATTTAAAACCAAATCAATGATGGGATGCATGGGGCATCCCTATTTTATGAGTATCCTGTACTCCAAACTTTGTAAAACTAGGATCCCAGAAATGAAAAAAGAAAACAAGGGGAAATAAAATTTTCTGGATACAATGTGCCTCTATATCTAAGTTTTTGCTGGTCCAATGTGAGTGTATCAAGTATAAAAGGCCTCCTTCATGAACTCTTTCATGAGAGTGTATCCAGCTCATGAGATGTCCGAGAATTCACCAACTGTCAGAGGACAAGAACTTCAAGTAGAAAATGTATCCCTATTATGTTGGAGAACAGCAGCCATAACGAACTACTTCATGGAGAGTAGTGCATAACATGCAAACGTATAGCTTGGCTCATGAAATATTCTAACCCAATAGTACACTACTTGCTGAAATTAGTACCATAACTAGTTTGACATAAAAAGTTAAGAGAAAACAAAAACTAGCAACATACGGGCAAAGATTCATTTATATCCAACAAAAATTGTTGATGTTATTTTCCCATCATTCATCTGCAACCCATCATAATATTTGAAAAGGAAAAAGTGACGCTGGCATTCACCATGTGCTGCCCACATGAGAGTCAAGCTAAAGATTAAAATGTCCATTTTAATACCAACATCAATACAAATGCCAATAATAACCTAAACAAATTTATTCCTACACCTAACAAAAAAAAAGGTTTTATCTCCTAATTCATTTGAATATGAGGTAAAATAGTAAAAAAACAAAGATCAAATCTGCAAACAAAAAACGAACTGTGATAAAAAAATTAAGCCATACCACTGATACCAGAGAGTGCTTTCTTCCTTTGTTGATACCACAGTATAAGACACCGACATCTAAGTTAGTTGTGATGGCTGCCAAGGTAGCAGCAATGTCATCTATACTTTCATTTGTATTCTGCCATCCCAAAACTGCAAAAGCAAAAAATTATAATTAAAAGCAACTGATTTTTAACATAAAGTCAGTATGTAAAAAATAAGCATGCAAATGCCATATGACAAGTCAAGGGACAGAAATGGTTCATAAAAATCCAAATTTCATGCTGACTTTTTCATCTGAACCAGATTTGACCACCTGAATCATGAAGTCTCATCCTTTAGTTCTGACTTTAGCTCAAAACTTTGATGTCTATAAATATCATATGATTTCTAGCTACTTTACACTTTCTCAATTAGGCCAATAAACTTTAAGCAAATCATTACAGACATGATCAAAACTCAAAAGTACACTGAAACAGTCTAGAGGCCTGTAAATTACCCGTTGTAAAAACATGTGGTGGTGCTGCAAGGATATGAAAGATAGAATTCAACTTTCCACACCCGCCAACCTCTATATCGCAAGGCAACTGATGATTCATTTCCACAGTTTTTAGAAGCTCATCAAATGTATTTTCCACAGACATAATCTGTACAAGCAGAAATGAGAGTTTTGACCAATGGTCCACTGAAACCTGAAGTTTACTAATAATGTAAAAAAAGTATTAACATAACAGGTTGCTAGCAGGAAAAGAAAATATAAATCATGCCTTCATTGTCCTGAGCGCACTCGCATTGATATTATGAAAAAAAGTGGTATATTTAAAGTGTCTTGACTCCATCCTGCAGCTAGAACAGTTCATCTGTTCAAATATGTCCATTCCAAAGAGATTATGTGCTATACAAGTAGAGCTATCACAATCCCAAATGCCCATATGGTTGCTTTCTTCTGATTCAGTGTCACACTGAGCAGCATTTGTGAATGATTTGTGTAAGCAGTCAAAGATAACACCTAACACCTCAGAAGCATCATTCATCTGAGCCTGCAAAATTAAAGGCGGCCAATCTTGTAAATATCTAAATCAGAATTAAAATGACAAAATCCAGACCCAGTCAATCTCTTTAAAAAAGCTTTGAAATTTAAACAACAGTTACCTGCTGGAAAAAATTGCTGTCCGGATACAAGTTGCTCAATGCTATCCGCAATTGTGTAGGTGTAACAGCTTCTTTTTTGCTATCCCGAGTTGCTTCGTTCAAAGCAACAAAGATATCGTGCAGTGCACAGACAACACAAGGATCCCCAACATGTGCGTGCACTGACGATCTCATCAAGAACTCGTCTTGAAATCTCCTTAAATGCCACAATGACTAGTTTGACAGAATCAAAGAGAGTAATTAGTCAAACATATTAACTAGAAACATGGAAATACTGAAATTGCATACGTACCTGAATAATTACATTCAGAAAACAATTATATTCACCAATTGCATTTGTCAGACCTGTCCCATAGACATCTTTGTCAGTCAAAGCAATATCAGTTTCCATAGCAGGGTTCCCCAACTCTGAAGATCCTTGCTGAGACGATCTTACGACAGAAGCCTGAGGTAATTTCCTCTCTGCTTGAAAAGAATCTGAAAAGTTATCAATATTCAGCTACCCAAATAAGAAAGTTTGAAAGAACTATTGCAGATTATACATAAGACATCATGGGAATAACAACGCACTAAGAAGACAGCCAATAATAATAATAATTGCTAGTTCACGAAACAACCTGCAAAATTTGAACGGTACATTTTTATGAAGATGGCTTTAGTGGAAATGGATTGGTTCATGCAGGAAGGTTATAAGCATGGAAAAAAGAAATTATCTTACAAAACCAAAATTTCATTTACCAGTCTAAAACTATACACACAAAAATACCGCCATAACAGAAATCATGAATGCACTAGGTGAAATTTGTAGCAAATTGCCTGATGATCCTTTCTCAAATAAGAGCTCAAAAAATAAATACAAAAGCTATTCGAGAGATAAAATTTAACAAGACTAGAAAAACATAAGTTATTGTCATTGTGTTTAGTGGAATCGGATAGGTCCATGCAGGAAGGTTATAAGCAGGGGGAAAAAAAATTATCTTAAAAAACCAAAATTTCATTTATCGGTGTAAAACTACACAGAAAAACACAGCCACAACAAAGATGACAAGGGCACTAGGTGAAATTTGTAGCACTTTGCCAAATGATCCTTTCTCAAGTAAGAGCTCATAAAATTAATACAAAAGCTACTCAAGAGACAAAATTTAACAAGACTAGAAAAACATGAGTTGTTATTGTCATTGTGTTTGTGAATGGAGAAGATGGGGAAGTATGGGGAACCTAAGTTGAGTTCAATACACAAGTGCGAAAAACAGCCAAATCACATATAGTTCATAAATTTATTATGAGGAAAAAGCATGCTCAAGAACGATAGTATGATAAAAAATGGGACATAATACACAAGAAAAACACAACATAAGATAAGCAAACTTTACTGGGTTTGGAAATGTTAACCTCTATCCATGACTGAACAGAGATAATAATCTAGCACCCTAGAGATGCATGCATAATACAAATATTTGACACTCATATATTTTTCTCACTTTTATTTCACTGGCATTTCTTCATCTCTCTCAATATCTCTCGTCTCCTCTTTTTTCATTCTTCCTATCCCATCACTTGCTTTTTGTACTCTCCTCACTAGTTTAATAAACAGCAAAAAACACACCTTTGGTTTTTTTTTTTTTTCGAAGTCCATCAATAGAATAAATTTATATATTATAATGTTATACATCTTTTACTTGATCAAAAACAAACTTTTTCTTCTTTATTGGAGCAGCATAACAAGCATTAGTTTTTTATAAGATAAAGTAGCAAAAGCTGATGATACAAAACGAGCAAGACTATTAAAAACAAAGTGTGGTTGGAAAAAAGTTACATAAACAGTAAGCACCAGAGCAATAAGTTCAAAAATGACAAATCCTGAATAAAAGTAAAAGACAATAGAGAGAAATGGAGGGTACGAAATCTGTTAAAAGAAAGAAAGCATGAATGATGAAAAGGATGGAATAAAATGAAATATTAAAATATCTGTCATCCATAGTAGAAAATTAAGGAGTTTATTTAGCATAATTAAGATAATCTATTTACGGAGAACTCTGAATTTAAATTACACGAGGCTTGCAAATTCATAACTCTTCCCAACTTAGTTAATGTGATGATTACCACTTCGTAATCTTAAAAAATATTCATTTCATTTCTTAAAATCTGTTAATCATGCTTATGATTTATTTTAAGTAATAGAATATTTCATATTAAGCACCTCATTTCAACTGGTAAGCACCTAAGGTGGGGGAACTCATGAATCGGTTCCCCATATTGCCCTAAACATTGAGTTCTTTTACAACATTGAATTTACATTCATCAAAGCATTCATTTCTCAAGCTATAAAAAAAATTGCTTTGCTTCTATTGTTGGCATTGAGAGTCTTATGAATCAATCGTTTGAGAATGCAAAATTGGTCTGCTATCACTCCTCCGTGAGCCCCATGGTTTCATAGGGTTATTCGAGTGCATGCTTGCACAAGTCTCACTCTTCTCCCGTTGTCCTAGTTAAGAAAAATAGCACTCAAATTACTTCATATATACAATACTCCTTGAAGCCTTCACTTGGTATTTTGACTGCATGCTTGTACAAGTCTCTCTCTTCTCCACTTGTACACGTTAAGAAAAATAGCACTCAAATTAATTCATATATACAATACTCCTGAATGCCTTCATTTTGATATAGCAGCCCCATGTACATGCATCAGAAATCTACCAAAGCTATACACGGTACAAGCCACTGACTCTAATAACCAATTGTTGTGAAGAAGATAAAATGAAACCAGTGTTTTTAAACTATTCTTTTGAAGCAAAGGTACTGCTTGACTGCAAAATACGATCTTTAACACATCACGTCACTTTGCATGCTAGGCTTTGACACAAAACGACACTTCATAGTTCAATTCAATATCCACAATACTAACTAGAGCATAATTGTTTCCACTCTAAATATATCATGGAGATTGAGGTGTTAAAAGTTGGTTCTTTGTTTTCCACCATCAGAGCTAGTTGCTTTTATGTGGTTCATTTAGTTATTCTTACTTGCTCGCAGTTATTCCTATCCACTTCTCATTGATTTTTGTCAATGGAGCAAATAATTTAGAGCACACAAGTTTTTTTTCTCAAAAAAGCTTCTTAGAGAGAGAAAATATGCAGAAACAGATAACGATTCCCTGTTATTTTCCCCTTCTTATTTTATCAATGATATTCAAGTCATGAGCACTTTAGCTAAGAAAAACACTAACGCTTCATTTTATATTTGTGCATTAAAGCAAAAAAATACCCTTACACATCACATTATGCTTAAGGGTTGTTTGGTATCCATTTCTTTTTTCTGTTTTTTTTTCTTTTGAAAATAAAAAACAGAAAACAAACCAAAAAAATAATGTTTGTTTATTCATTTTTTGTTTTTTTTTAAATTTTGTTGTTAAAACACATAAGGAGTGTTTACAAAACATCAAAAACACAAAAATTGTATATTCACTATTTCAAAAACATGTTTTTCGAAGCTCAAAGAATAGTTTTTTCTTTATTCTTCTTTGGTGATGCTCTTGTGGAAGTTCTGCACCTCCCTCGCTCAAACCCAATCCCAATATCTTTTCTCCAAAGTCACTCCAAACCCTAGCCTTAGGTTGCACTTGATAAAAATAGCCTTCCATTTTTTAGGCAGAAGGAGAGCTTCCGTTGTTTTTTCATGGCTTCCACTTCCCATTTCGACGATGTACAACAGAGAGATTACGTCCCTGCTTCGACTGACAAGGTTTGTAACTAAACCCTCTGATTTGAGCTCTCCTAAAGCCCACTTTTGCCCGCTTGTTTCGGCTTTTTCGGGAAGAATGTGGGAATTTGTTGCCCGAATACACCAGATTTTAGGTATTCTTTTGCGTTCGATACCAATACAAGGGGATGTAAGATTTGGGGCAAGGGTGCATGGGAACTGGTGCAAAATTTTAGAATAAATTTGTTGCCCAAATTTATCCCTTTATGGTTTATTTATAGGGACAAAAAGGGGCATTGATACGTGCTGCAGAAACAGGAGAAAGAATAGGAAAACAAAAAGGGGAGAAGGGAAAAACAGGAATTGAACGATCAGCGCTAGGGAATTGTTATTAAAAGAAATAGAAGACATCCAACCAAAAATGTTTTATATTTTTTGTTTGTAAATACACAATAAAAAACAATATCTTTTCTCCAAATTCACTCCAAACGCTAGCCTTAGGTTGTCGCTTGATATAAATAGCCTTCCATTTTTGAAGCAGAAGGAGAGCTTTGGTTGTCCTTTCAGGGCTTCCGCTTCCGGTTTCGACGACGTATGACAGAGAGATTACGTTCTTCTACCCCCTGCTTCGACTGACAAGGTTTGTAACTAAACCCTCTGATTTGAGCTCTCCTAAAGCCCACTTTCGCCCGCTTATTTCGGCTTTTTCGGGAAGAATGTGGGAATTTGTTGCCCGAATACACCAGATTTTAGGTATTCTTTTGCATTCGATACCAATACAAGGGGATGTAAGATTTGGGGCAAGGGTGCATGGGAACTGGTGCAAAATTTTAGAAAAAATTTGTTCCCCAAATTTATCTCTTTATGGTTTATTTATAGGGACAAAAAGGGGCATTGATACGTGCTGCAGAAACAGGAGAAAGAATAGGAAAACAAAAAGGGGAGATGGGAAAAATAGGAATTGAACGATCAGCGCTAGGGAATTGTTATTAAAAGAAATAGAAGACATCCAACCAAAAATGTTTTATATTTTTTGTTTGTAAATACACAATAAAAAACAATATCTTTCTCCAAATTCACTCCAAACGCTAGCCTTAGGTTGTCGCTTGATAAAAATAGCCTTCCATTTTTGAAGCAGAAGCTTTGGTTGTCCTTTCAGGGCTTCCGCTTCCGGTTTCGACGACGTATGACAGAGAGATTACGTTCTTCTACCCCCTGCTTCGACTGACAAGGTTTGTAACTAAACCCTCTGATTTGAGCTCTCCTAAAGCCCACTTTCTCTAGCTTGTTTCGGCTTTTTCGGGAAGAATGTAGGAGTTTGTTGCCCGAATACACCAGATTTACTTTTGCGTTCGATACCAATACAAGGGGATGTAAGATTTGGGGCAAGGGTGCATGAGAACTGGGGCACAATTTTAGAATAAATTTGATGCCCGAATTTATCTCTTTATGTTTATAGGGAAGAAAAGGGGCATTGATACTTGTTGTAGAAACAAGAGAAAGAATAGGAAAACAGAAAGGGGAGAAGGGAAAAATGGGAATTGAAGGATCAGTGTTGGGGAATTGTTATTAAAAGAAATGGAAGATATCCAATCAAACATGTTTATAATTTTTGCTTTTAAATACACAGAAATCATAACAGCATCAAAAGCATTCTCCAAAAACATAAAACAAAATAAAAACAAAAATAAAAATAGAAAACTGAAGTGATCCCAAACAAGGTTACTTAGCAATTTGAAAAACTAATTAAAGCAATTAACTTGGAAACAAAATAATAACAACCAATACATAAAATAAAAAATAAAATAGCAAAAATAATTATCTAATATGAGAGTAAAGCACTTATATTTAGCCTTGACAACTATAAATTTATGATAGATTCTAAGCTTAGCTGAATCGATATCGACAATAGTAGGAGTAATAAAAGGGTGCATAGAGAAAAATTTTCAGCATAGATAGGACCTCATAAGCAAACATGCAGCACAAAACATAAAGCCCAAGAGAATTAAAATGCAACAATAGAATTGACTAAAAAGAGTATCAAATATATTCTCTTGATTGAGTCATAAAAAAATATGAAAAGATGGAAAGTACTTTGCACAGAAACCATAAGATTCAAATAAAAGAATCAACAATTAAAAAAAAAAGATATTTCTGTCCAATTTAGGTTTATTAATGTGAATTTTTACAAATAGTTATGCTTATTTAGTATTCGATCACAAGCCAATTTGACCCTAACTTAAGATTGGCTCGAAGTCATTCAATCTAAACTCGACCTGAGATAAGTTTGGTTATAGGTTGATTCCTTACAATCTTGACTCAAGCCAGACATGTCACCTTAACTTTGATCCCAATTTAATTCAAGCCAAAATAAATATGACCTAGATTAAATTTTTCATACAAAAAAAGGTTTAGTAGAAAAAACAAGCATGCACTTAATATATAGACGGACTCATAAATTTAAATAAAAAACTGTATGTGTGTGTGTGTGTGCTAATTTGCTCTCTAGCTAGATTGAACTGATTCGGACTAAGTTCAATTTGAGCTGTACTTGTAGAGTTTAAATAGAACCAAAAAAACAGATCTAATTTTTAAGCTACTTAAAATTCGATCCAAATTCACAGCCTTAAAAGAAATCAAGTTAACTTGTCGGTATAAAAGCTAGCAGACAGAACATTATAACAAGAAGTCATGTTAACTTGTCGGCATAAAAGCTAGCAAATCGGACATGATAACAAGCTTGGTAGGAACCACAAAAAAAAGTCAAAACAAATAAAAATCTGTAAGTTTGGAATAATGAGCGCATAATCAAAAAATTCAAGAAGCTTATGAAGTAGACAAAACAATAAAATATGTAACTTCCAAGAGTTAAAATTTGACAAGTTCTTTGATGTCATTTTTGATAATCATGAAGATATCCTAAAATAAACTAAACACAAGATGAATCAACAAAAAATACTGGAGGGACTTATTGCAAAATCAAAATATGATTCTACATCTGCCTACTCAAATTTTAGATGAAAATAGAATACAGAGAATTGAAAAAACTTTTACAAACCAAGGCTTTGGCGTACTGCCTTTTCAAGATCTTCCTGGAACCTCATGTCTTCATCATCAACAACAGGCAATGGATTGAATGTCTTCATTTCATCACTTCCTATTAATAGAAAAATGACAATCAATGAGTATGCACCATAAAGTTTAACCCCTTTTACCACACATGTGCAATATCGTAAAACTTCACAAAGAAGATAAATCCAACAGGTGGCATTGACGGCAAATCTACCCATTTGAATAAATCATCTCTTTTACAATAAATGATATAGCTAAAAATGAAGAAAAAATGGTTTTTCTATCATACCATTTTGAAAATATATTAAAACAGAAAGCATTATCCTAAAGAAAATGTTCTCAATGGCCAACATTTCTAGCCTTCCGCAAATTATTTTTGTTTTCTTTTTTATTACAAAATTATGCGCAAATAGCATCAAAAGGTACTTCGTTGTGACGGTGCTTTGAATAAATTAGTTTAGGAATAATTTTTGACTTTACATAAGTTATTCTCCACCATCGTCATTTATTTTCTTTGGCCTTGTCAGAACTAGCCATCAACCTTTTAAGCAAATATTAGAATCCTACTAGTTTTAGAGCTAGTTTACTTGACTTGCAGAAAAGCAAGCAAATAAGAACATGGTTGGTAAACGTACAGCATGATAAATGGGGCCAATGTCAACTGATTAAAATCTCATAATAACTAGGGAATGCATTTCCATACAATCAATGCTATTACATAACCTTTCATACGTCAATGGTATCTAAGGTAGTTAATCTTTTATTTTATAATAAAAAATGACAATCTTTTGGCCAACCATAAATGGAGTTTAGAAATAGTTAACAAATTCCGTTTACATCATTTTGCAAGTAAATACAGCATTCACTTTTGACCAGTCTTAAATGAAGGAAATATTAGTGTTGAAACAGCAAAAAAAATTCATTTATTCCTTAACAATATGATCAAAACGCAATATCTTAACATTTTTATAAAACCATGGTGATTTTCACCACATTTGATCAGCACGCAAACCTAATCTGATCCGAGGCAAGGGTCTAGCACATAGCAGGAGAAAAACTAAGCTAAAATCCAGCTTTGTGAAATTGGAAGCTGGAAGCTAATAAACCACGCAAATTCTGACAGAATAAAGTACTGAAAACAGATTACAAAACCCACCTTTCACCGAAAATAGGGAAACGAACAGCAACTATGTCTACTGCAGATTACCAGTTCAAACGGAAGTCTCAAATTGCTAAATGTCCAGATAATCATCTATGTTAATATCATGCCATTGGTACCATGTTTACTGAGGGCAGCCCATTTTTTTCCTTCTTATTACCTGCAGTTTGAGGACTGCCTTTTTCCCTTTCCCCTTACAAGTTGATGGTTAGAGAGCTGGGCTAACTTTTGCTAGTCATTGCTTTCATTTTTCCGTTAGTTGAGTCAGGAAACTCTCTGTATTGCACTAAAACGAGCACGCCCTGGTCCAACTATTTATGCACCTATTTTCTTGTATTTGAGTTAAAATAACAGAAACGAAAAGTATTGCTCCCAGTTTCCTTTATCTTCAACAACATACAGAGTGGAATATTGAAGCAAAATGAGTAACTACCCTATTAATGTCTTCAAGCACTTGTTAAGCAACTAATTTTCACAAATATGAAAAAGGGGATTCACAAGTATACAATTAAATTCATATATATTTATAAATCTAGCACATAAATCTTTTTATTTAGTTATATAACAGCCCAGTGTCCAAATCACATCAAAATATATGCATAAAAATGTATACTTACTTTAAGTAAATAAAGTAGTGATACTTTTTATGTGATTTACAATTTGAGAATTAAGCAAAGAAAATAACTTGTGTGAAATTTAAAAGCAAAGAATTCAGTGTTATGTATGTAAACATGCTATAAATAAACATTCATTTACTTTTAAATCATAAGAAAACAATAAGCAAATGTAATATTACTTTTTATGTTTTAAACAAACATGTGACTCTCAAATATCAAAGGGATAGGTAAATTTCATGCTAGAATTGGCTTGTAAGGGGTGCCAATAACTAGGGGATCATACATTGATTCATTGAGTTGTCAAACAACTTGACAATATACTAGATTTCTAATTGCAAAGATACATATCCCAAAGTAAATAAATTTAAAAAGTAGGGAAGTATAATACATTGATTCATTGAGTTGCCAAACAACTTGACAATATACTAGATTTTTAATTGCAAAGATACATATCCCAAAGTAAATAAATTTAAAAAGCAGGGAAATAGATGTTACCTACAAATGAAGATCAGATCACTACTTGTTAGAGATGCTATCCAACGTACACCACCCTTGGAGCCTTACTCCAATACCAATTTGATGGGTTGGAGTGGAGGATCTTGAGAAGACAAAAGTTGTTGTCTGGTGGTCGCTTGAAAAGAGAAGAAATTAAATAAGTGGGAGATTTATGAAGTTATGATTTGGGGTAGATTATAGGTTGGTCCAGAAATACAGGTATTGGGAAATTAAATTTTAGTGGTCACAAGTGGAGGAGGATTTAGAGATGCTTGGGAGGGCTTTGGTTGAGAGTGGAGAAAGTAGTATTAGGATTAGGACTGCGGAAGAGAAGTGTAAAGGCTTGGGAAGTGATGAGCGGACTCGAGAAGACTAATTTTAAGATTTTTGTTATGTAGGTGGAGAGACATGAAGATGAATAGCCTTAGAAAGTTGCGAGAAGATTTCTAGGGTTGGAGGGAATAATAAGAAAAATGTAGAAAACAATGAAATCAATAAACATAAAGATAAGTTAAAATTATCAAAGCACAAAAGAATTCTCCACAAAACTTTTCCATAGGATCAAGCAAATTTTGTGATTCATTCAATATTGTACAGTGAGTACAAGAAGAAAAAATACATTAATTTTCACAAAGGGTAGAACCAATCTAAATTAGAAAGGAGAGTGGTTTCATTGCAATCAAATCTTCATGTCCTTCGGAGTAGTCGACCAAGGGCGTTCAAAGAAAAATTTAATTTTAAATTACAAATGTTAATGGCTTGGAGAGAATAGGATAGATCATCAATGTATAGCAGGTGTANGTTGGAGCTTGCACCGCATTCAGCTGTTGAAGAGATCCAACACGTGCCTCCACNTTTTGCAAGTAAATACAGCATTCACTTTTGACCAGTCTTAAATGAAGGAAATATTAGTGTTGAAACAGCAAAAAAAATTCATTTATTCCTTAACAATATGATCAAAACGCAATATCTTAACATTTTTATAAAACCATGGTGATTTTCACCACATTTGATCAGCACGCAAACCTAATCTGATCCGAGGCAAGGGTCTAGCACATAGCAGGAGAAAAACTAAGCTAAAATCCAGCTTTGCGAAATTGGAAGCTGGAAGCTAATAAACCACGCAAATTCTGACAGAATAAAGTACTGAAAACAGATTACAAAACCCACCTTTCACCGAAAATAGGGAAACGAACAGCAGCTATGTCTACTGCAGATTACCAGTTCAAACGGAAGTCTCAAATTGCTAAATGTCCAGATAATCATCTATGTTAATATCATGCCATTGGTACCATGTTTACTGAGGGCAGCCCATTTTTTTCCTTCTTATTACCTGCAGTTTGAGGACTGCCTTTTTCCCTTTCCCCTTACAAGTTGATGGTTAGAGAGCTGGGCTAACTTTTGCTAGTCATTGCTTTCATTTTTCCGTTAGTTCAGTCAGGAAACTCTCTGTATTGCACTAAAACGAGCACGCCCTGGTCCAACTATTTATGCACCTATTTTCTTGTATTTGAGTTAAAATAACAGAAACGAAAAGTATTGCTCCCAGTTTTCTTTATCTTCAACAACATACAGAGTGGAATATTGAAACAAAATGAATAACTACCCTATTAATGTCTTCAAGCACTTGTTAAGCAACTAATTTTCACAAATATGAAAAAGGGGATTCACAAGTATACAATTAAATTCATATATATTTATAAATCTAGCACATAAATCTTTTTATTTAGTTATATAACAGCCCAGTGTCCAAATCACATCAAAATATATGCATAAAAATGTATACTTACTTTAAGTAAATAAAGTAGTGATACTTTTTATGTGATTTACAATTTGAGAATTAAGCAAAGAAAATAACTTGTGTGAAATTTAAAAGCAAAGAATTCAGTGTTATGTATGTAAACATGCTATAAATAAACATTCATTTACTTTTAAATCATAAGCAAACAATAAGCAAATGTAATATTACTTTTTATGTTTTAAACAAACATGTGACTCTCAAATATCAAAGGGATAGGTAAATTTCATGCTAGAATTGGCTTGTAAGGGGTGCCAATAACTAGGGGATCATACATTGATTCATTGAGTTGTCAAACAACTTGACAATATACTAGATTTCTAATTGCAAAGATACATATCCCAAAGTAAATAAATTTAAAAAGTAGGGAAGTATATAATACATTGATTCATTGAGTTGCCAAACAACTTGACAATATACTAGATTTTTAATTGCAAAGATACATATCCCAAAGTAAATAAATTTAAAAAGCAGGGAAATAGATGTTACCTACAACTGAAGATCAGATCACTACTTGTTAGAGATGCTATCCAACGTACACCACCCTTGGAGCCTTACTCCAATACCAATTTGATGGGTTGGAGTGGAGGATCTTGAGAAGACAAAAGTTGTTGTCTGGTGGTCGCTTGAAAAGAGAAGAAATTAAATAAGTGGGAGATTTATGAAGTTATGATTTGGGGTAGATTATAGGTTGGTCCAGAAATACAGGTATTGGGAAATTAAATTTTAGTGGTCACAAGTGGAGGAGGATTTAGAGATGCTTGGGAGGGCTTTGGTTGAGAGTGGAGAAAGTAGTATTAGGATTAGGACTGAGGAAGAGAAGTGTAAAGGCTTGGGAAGTGATGAGCGGACTCGAGAAGACTAATTTTAAGATTTTTGTTATGTAGGTGGAGAGACATGAAGATGAATAGCCTTAGAAAGTTGCGAGAAGATTTCTAGGGTTGGAGGGAATAATAAGAAAAATGTAGAAAACAATGAAATCAATAAACATAAAGATAAGTTAAAATTATCAAAGTACAAAAGAATTCTCCACAAAACTTTTCCATAGGATCAAGCAAATTTTGTGATTCATTCAATATTGTACAGTCAGTACAAGAAGAAAAAATACATTAATTTTCACAAAGGGTAGAACCAATCTAAATTAGAAAGGAGAGTGGTTTCATTGCAATCAAATCTTCATGTCCTTCGGAGTAGTCGACCAAGGGCGTTCAAAGAAAAATTTAATTTTAAATTACAAATGTTAATGGCTTGGAGAGAATAGGATAGATCATCAATGTATAGCAGGTGTAAATGGGTTGAAATTTGAGAGAGTATCAAATTCCACCATGAAGGAGCTAGTTAAGTCAAGATCAAGCTCCTTTGCTTCAAAATCTGGAATGATGGTGATGGTAATGGTGATCATCTAGCATCTTGATGCACTCTTTATCAATACAAACTCTTGATTATACAGCATCAATTATTCTAGGAACTCACTCATTGATTTGTTTATGCAATGTTCTAAGTAGATAAAAAGATCCATTCAAGAACAAGACAATTCTCAGACTACTCGTGTCTTGATCTAGTAGAAAACAAAATTTACTTGTTTTGTCAAGTACAAAAGTTGGCTATGCGATGCAGTGAAATGTGTTCCACAAATTCTATGACTAAAGCAATATCTAAAAGATTATGACACTCACCTTGAGCATATAACCAACAAATACAATTACACGAGCAATTAATCATACAAAGAATCTGAATAGCACTCTATGACCAAGCAAAAAGAGACCAAACGTTACATCATTAGAAATCACATAGCAAATGATTATATGCTCAAAGATTAAATAATCAACTTGCAAATATTTTCACTAAACCTTAACTGAAAAGAGATTCAATAGTACAATAAAAACAACGACAACAACATGCCTTTATCCCACTAAGTGAGATTGGTTACATGAATCCTTTTTCTCCATTATGTCTTATAAAGTGTCATAATTTTAATTAATTCTAATAAATTAAGCTATTTTTTTATACAACATGCCCAAGTCCTTTTAAGTCTACCTTTACCTTTCTTAACATATGTCAATTCTAAAACACCTACTCTCCTATCCTAACTAGGTCATCAGATGGGACGTTTACTGTGACCAAACCATCTAAGGCGACTCTCTAATATTGTCTTCCATTGGAGCTGCTCCAGCACTTTCACAGATATATTTGTTTTGTCTTTTGTCTCTAAGTGTGAAGCCACTCATCCACCTGAGCATTCTCATCTCAACAACACCTAACTTACTTTCATGTTGTCCCCTAATGTGTTGTTATAGTTAAATCAAAAATCATGTTAGCTCATTCCTTCACCTTTTTATATTTTGTAAAATATTGCAAATTCATATTAGGTAATGTGACAATAACTTTTCGCGAATATATAAATACTAGAATAATCATACACAAGCTCAAATACTTTATTCACTTATCATGAACATGCATACATATATTACAATGTATATATCTCTTATGGTTTAGATCAAGCCTAAAACACAAATGCCCTAAATGTCTCAGGTTTTAGTTTTATACTAGAAAGTATATACAATTGTATTAACATATCCATGTTCTAGATTCATTTTAGTAAAAATCAAGAAGGCCAACAATTTTTTGCATTTACAATTAGTTTTTTTCCCCCCCAACTAAAAATCTCTCTATCATCCTCCACCAAATGCATATGATCAATGTCTTGAGTTTCAATTGTGGTTGGGATGTATTAAAATCAAACAAGCAAACTTCTTTTCATTTAGAATAGTGTATTATGGTTTCGCTCAAAACCACCATTTCTTTGTTACCCATGATGTCTCAAATCCTCTCAATCCCCTCTACCACTCTGACAAACAATACAAGATCTCTATTAAAGGAGATATGATAAGGTAGAATACATTATGAAAATTTCTTCAAAGATATGGACATTTGGGTGTTAAGACTCATCTTATTCTTTACCTCTACAGTAACAGATTTTTCCTCTTAGCATTTCTTCCCTAGGACTTTCCTCTACAATACAAGTTCTAAACGTACAGCAAAGGGGGGTAGGAACAACCTTCAAATTCCACATATAATTGAGAATATTAAAGTTTTAAGCACTAGAAGATCAACAATCCTATAAAAACATTGTAAAATCTTCAATAATGATGCCAAACCTTAATATCAGATTATGTTTGGGATTATGATATGCATAGCTTGTACAAGGCAACACTTTTATTTTTTTATTTTTTTTAGCATTAATTCGGACTTCTGTAGTGAATTGATCCATCTTATCAACTCTAATATAATAATTAATATCAATTATAGTACGTCCATTTCTTAAATTTATGGAGCATATATTCAATTTTCTTTTAAGGATTTGGCATATCATTAAATGAACACAAGTTGTGAAACGTCTACAATACTTAAGAATAAAACTACATTAAGGTAAATCATGACTAGAATAGTTGGCTTTTGTCCAAGCACATTAACACAACCAAGGATCAAATTACTAGAGCTCTAGTCATCTAGAATGTTCTACAGACAAACAAGTACTTATCACTTTAAATTCTTTCAAAGGCCACTTTCAAATATCTTATGAAGGCCCATTTGAAGCAATTAAAACATATTTGTTATCCAAAATATTCTTATTTCTAATAGAGTTTTTTAAGAAGTTAATTAACTCCGCCTTGCCTAATGTATAGAAAATAAACACAACATTATTTTTATAGTATGCCCAATTACATTTTTGAATCTTACCTTGGGAGTCACTTCAATAAAATAGTAAATCACCATCCGATCCATCAGGATTGAGATCAAGATGACAACAAAGAAAGTGAATATATGGTAGTGATTATGACTATGAAGGAGCTCAGACATCACAACATAGATCTTCTTGCAAACCTTCACCTAGACCCAACTATGATGATACCAACACTAGTAGCAACTATACTTCTTTGAGCATGATGACATTGATTATTATAAGTTGATTTTTCAAATGGATCGTATGACACGTATTTTGATAAACAGAAGGCAACTATCAACACAATTAGTTATTCAACTAGGGTACATAATTGCCTGATGACAATTAAGACAGCAACAAGATATGCTCTTTCATGTGCAAAATAATTTTAAATTGGATGGGGGAGTAAATCTCCCATATAAGAGATTAGTGGCCCCATACTAGCATACCATCAAAAAACCTATCAAATTTATACTTTGAATTTCTTCAGCCAGGATATTATTGACTCTTTGTTTTTTACCTTTTTGTACGAACTAAATTAAAATTAATATTTGGAGTTGTACTATACTTACTGTCCCAATTTTATGATAACAAAAAGGGGATAGTATATTAATTTAATGCATTTTTATGTTGATGGAATATTATTTAGATAATATCTTGTGAAAGGATGGGATGAATTACTTATTTCCTATAGCACTGGGTTTCTTGTCTCTTTGCGTCATTGTTATGCTGTACTTTATTTTTGTTTATGCATTAAACGCATATAGTTAAGGAGCCTTATTTTTATCCTTTTTCTCATTAAAAATTACTTATGGCAACATGTCATTGCCATCATAAAAAACAGGGGCAGTGTTAGCCTTATGAGCCAAAAAAAAATAATTTAAAGATTTTCAAGGCAATAAACTTATATTAATTTATTATAATATTGGTTAAAAATAAGAACAAGTTCATGCAAACCACTGGAGTCACTTATTACTTGAAGAAAAGACGCACAAAAGGAGAGTTCAAACCTATCATATTACTAATGAAACTCCAAGAAAAGAACAAAAGTCACCAAAGTTCGTTGCATTGAGGTCATTTTTTTTAATTTTAGGACTTGTGTAATGATTAGAACGATAGGCTCNAATTACTTATGGCAACATGTCATTGCCATCATAAAAAACAGGGGCAGTGTTAGCCTTATGAGCCAAAAAAAA
>JXCR01048930.1:36450-49872 GCA_002079205.1 Phalaenopsis hybrid cultivar | reverse complement strand
TATTGTGTGTTGGAAGATTTGCAATGATAGAGTGACAATTTAATGTATTAGTATTGCAAAAAGATCCAACACTCATAGATAAAAGAAAAAGTAGCAGGAGGATACATTTTAATTTTTTTTTTGTGGAAAAAACATGAAAAAGGAAAAACACAGGGCATAGCCCCTTCAAAGTTCACTATAAGATTATAAGTACATAAGTTTATTCTTCTCATAAATTAGAGAAGATAGGATTACAATGTGAACAATCACTGACGTACAATAATCATGCAGGTTTAATAACTATAATCATGTTGCAACAAACGTAGTTCTTGGTAATAATAGATATAGTGGGATGCAGAGGTCATTGTTGATTGTTGTAAATGTAGTAGTTTGTCATAAAGACTGGATTTGATGGTTGTGATAATGTCAGTTGGTCATAGAGGTCATAATTGAAAGTTGTAGTTGTGGTTAGCCACATAAGTCATAGTTGGAGGCTATAATAGCAATTAACTAGATAGTTCGGAGTTTGTCACATAGATTATAGTTGAAGGATGAAGTGATAGTAAATGTCGTAGTTGGTAGTTGTAGTAGCAATTAGTTATATACACCATAGTTTGTCATACATGTCATGGTTGGTAGCTGCAGTGACATCAATTGATCTGAGAGACCATCATAGTCTGTAGCTTCAAGAGAGTCAATTCGCGATAAATGTTATAGTGAAGGTTGTAATAACAACACTTGATCGCATGAGTCATAGTGGAAGTCTGCAATGATAGAAATTGATCATAAAGGTTGTGGTGAAAGATTGAAATGATAGTTGTTGGCCACAGAAGACGTAATAGAAGGTTATAATGACAACATTCGGCCATCTAGGTTGTAGTGAGAGGAAGAAATAACAGTAGTTTGCAACATAGATTATAGTGGGAAGCTGTAGAAATAGTTAGTTACATAGGTCGTAGTTAGTTACATAGGTCGTGGTTGGAAGTTGCAGTAGCAATTATTTACATAGGTCGTGGTTGGTCACATAAGTTGTGGTTGGTAGTTATAGTAGCGCTAGTTGACTAGAGAGGACATAGTTGGAACCTACAAAAGTAGTGAGCGACATAGGTAGCAGATGGTCACATTGGTATTGGGGAGCTTCAGTAGTGTCAGTTGCTCATAAAGTTTGTAGTGGGGAGTTGTAATAGTATTTGGCCATATAGGTTGTAGTTGGTCACAGAGAGCTAAAGTAGAGCATCAGAAGGTTGTAGTTGGAAGCTATAATAGCAATGAGCCAAACAGACCGTAATTGGGAGTTGTAGTAACATCAGTTTGCCACAAAAGCCATGGTTGGAAATTATAATAAAAATGAGCTACATAGGTTGTAGTTGGTCACATAGGCCATGGTGGAGAGCTGTAGTTGCAATTAGTCACATAGGCAGTAATGATGAGTTGTAGCAGCATAGGTTGGCCACAAAAGTCATAGTTTGAAGTTGCAGTAACAATGAGCCACATATGTCGTAGTAGGGAGTTACAGTTGTGTCAGTTGGCCACAAAGGCCATAATTGAAAGCTATAGTAGCAGTGAGTCATATAGGTTGTAGTTGGCTACATATGTCATAATAGGGAGATAAAGTAGTAGTTATTCATATAGGTTGTAATTGTTCTTATAAGTTATAGTGGGAAGCTACAATAACAATTAGCTATATATGTCGTAGTAGGGAGTTGCAATAGCATTAGTTGACCACAAAAGTTGTAGTTAAAAACTAAAGTAACTGTGAGCCACATAGAATATTGTTGGTCACATAGGACATGTGGGGAGCTACAATAGCATAAATTGGCCACAAATGCCATAGTCNAATATTAGTTCTGAACAACTCAAATCCGGATGGGGTCAATCACCGATTGTCACGTCGTTATACATCTCATCAATATGTTACATGGGAAAAAATATTACATCAATACTACACACGTAGAGTTAACGTGCGTAGTCAGTGAAATCACGTCACGACACCCCGCGCGACAGAGAGAAAAAAACGGCGCAGTAACACGGGGAATATTTCATCTCGTGTTATTCATGTGTTATTGTGTGTTATTCATGTGTTATTGTGTACTGAGAATATTCCTGGTGCTATAATAACACAATAACACATCAAAAACACATGAATAACACACAATAACACATGAATAACACGGGGGAGAATATTCTCTCGTGTCACTGCGTCNAATAATAGTTCTGAACAACTCAAATCCGGATGGGGTCAATCACCGATTGTCACGTCGTTATACATCTCATCAGTATGTTACATGGGAAAAAATATTACATCAGTACTACGCACGTAGAGTTAACGTGCGTAGCCAGTGAAATCACGTCACGACACCCCGCGCGACAGAGAGAAAAAAAAACGGCGCAGTAACACGGGGAATATTTCCTCCCGTGTTATTCATGTGTCATTGTGTGTTATTCATGTGTTATTGTATCCTAAGAATATTCCTGGTGCTATAATAACACAATAACACATCAAAAACACATGAATAACACACAATAACACATGAATAACACGGGGGAGAATATTCTCTCGTGTTACTGCGTCGTTTTTTCTCTGTCGGAAATATTTCCCGTGTTATTCATGTGTTATTGCGTGTTATTCATGTGTTATTGATATATTATTGTGTTATTATAACACCAAGAATATTCTCATGACACAATAACACATGAATAACACGCAATAACACATGAATAACACAAGGGGAATATTCTCTCATGTTACTACGCCGTTTTTTTTCTATTTCGCGCGGGATATCGTAGCGTGATTTCATTGGTTACACACTTTACTTCTACATGCGTAGTACTGATGTAATATTTTTTCGTTACATGGCGGTCGATAGTTGTCCGTCTCCAGACGTCCGAACATAATATTTTTTTCTTAAATTTAAATTACATGCATAAATTAAAAAATCGCATGTTGTCACAAATGTGATGAGTGTTAGAAATTGTTCTCCTTGAAGGTGGATTAAGTTAATTTGACTAGACCTTTCCACTCGCCATAACAACAATAAAGATTGTGAATCAACTAATATTTCAAATAAATTTAATGATATTTCAAACATAGTTTTTGCACTTATAATATATTTAAACAACTTTATGTTCGTTATATCAATTATGTTATATTATGTAATTTATTTAATTTCCTCAAAGTATAAAATTTTATATAAAATTTTGCATCTACCCCAACCTAGAAATAAGATATTACAGGGTCGATTATGAACATTTTTTTTTTCCTTAAGTTTTATACTTTCTAGGCATAATAAACATTAATGACTCTCTCTACTCTCTTTTTTTCTCTTCCTCCTACTCTCATATATATCTCAATCAATCTTAGCAACAAATCCTATGTTTTTTTGTAATCGCAAAACAAAGAATTACAATAAATAAAAGCTTTGACAAGGATGGAGAACTGAACGGAGGAATGACTCTCAAGGTGATCTAAGGCTCCTTAGAACAACCATGTTGGGTGCCTCTCAAATTGACATTTCTAATGATGAATTTATAAGCACTATCTCCTTTAATGACTATCAAAAATTTTGCATACCATTCACACCTTATGTGACTATAAACATATTACTTAATGGGCAGCAGAGAAATTGTCATGTGACAAATGGTTAAGAAGTGTCAGTCAAATGGCTAATACATTCTCCAAGAGAATCACAAAATCATGGACCCAAATAAATTTTACATTTTCCTATTATGACTTCTATAAAGGAAATAAAGATCTAGTCAATTATGTCATTCATTTTGAGTCGGCCACCTCTCAATATCACTTTTCTTCTTCAAAGTGGTATCGTTCTAACAGATTGCTTTTGTGGAGCATTACCTCNCTTGTTGGTAACTATTTTCTTATTCATCTGACTATCATCGAAGACACTCTTCCTTATGCTCATATTATACATTTAATATCTTCTATTTATATTTTTTTTTGCATGTTGTTGTAATATAAAATTTTAGAACATGGCATGCATTAATATTTTTATCTAAGTCATGATGAAATTTTATAGGATCTTCTGTTGCATTTGTGAGTGAAAGAGTGAAGAATTTTCTTAAGGCACGTGAACATATTCATGCTTATTTTCTTAATCATTTTTAATTGAGATTTGTTTTATTATATATTGACAAGTTTTGATAGGAAAAATTATCCATATGATATGATTTAGATTTTATGATCATTTTTTCATGTCTTAACCGTCCNTATATTGACAAGTTTTGATAGGAAAAATTATCCATATGATATGATTTAGATTTTATGATCATTTTTTCATGTTTTAACCGTCTTATAAGTTTTTTCAGAGATGTGAATGTATTGAACATTTTTAATACGTAGTAGTGGTTCTAATCATTACAATTCTATCCATTATAAAAATCACTTTTCAATGATGGTTAATTTAAAGAGTTTTCCAACAAATTATAATTAGAACAGTTTTAAAATTGTTATAAGTTTTTTTTCTAGCAATTAAAATGGCCTCAATTCCCTCCAAATCTCTCTTCAAAGTCATTTTTTAGGTATTGAAGAATGCACTAAGAGTGGATTCCATAGACCATTTCAATATNATTGTTATAAGTTTTTTTTCTAGCAATTAAAATGGCCTCAATTCCCTCCAAATCTCTCTTCAAAGTCATTTTATAGGTATTGAAGAGTGCACTTAGAGTGGATTCCATAGACCATTTCAATAANGGCCTTACTCAAAATAAGACAAAAGTAGGGCAAGTCTCAGTGAAATTACATCGATATGTTCCAACAAGTGATGATTGAAGTAAAAGAAATGGATTCAATGGTAGCATAAGTTCTACGATTTAAAATTATGAATGGACTTCTTAATTTGCAATCAACATATAACAGTCAAGTATTTAGGTTAATTAATTACTCATATTTGTCATTTATTATATTAATATTAAATAAAATAATAGCAATATTGTGTGTTGGAAGATTTGCAATGATAGAGTGACAATTTAATGTATTAGTATTGCAAAAATATCCAACACTCATAGATAAAAGAAAAAGTAGCAAGAGGATACACTTTAATTTTTTTTTGTGGAAAAAACATGAAAAAGGAAAAAACACAGGGCATAGCCCCTTCAAATTTCACTATAAGATTATAAGTACATAAGTTTATTCTTCTCATAAATTAGAGAAGATAGGATTACAATGTGAACAATCACTGACGTACAATAATCATGCAGGTTTAATAACTATAATCATGTTGCAACAAACGTAGTTCTTGGTAATAATAGATATAGTGGGATGCAGAGGTCATTGTTGATTGTTGTAAAAGTAGTAGTTTGTCATAAAGACTGGATTTGATGGTTGTGATAATGTCAGTTGGCCATAGAGGTCATAATTGAAAGTTGTAGTTGTGGTTAGCCACATAAGTCATAGTTGGAGGCTATAATAGCAATTAACTAGATAGTTCCGAGTTTGTCACATAGATTATAGTTGAAGGATGAAGTGATAGTAAATGTCGTAGTTGGTAGTTGTAGTAGCAATTAGTTATATACACCATAGTTTGTCATACATGTCATGGTTGGTAGCTGCAGTGACATCAATTGATCAGAGAGACCATCATAGTCTGTAGCTTCAAGAGAGTCAATTCGCGATAAATGTTATAGTGAAGGTTGTAATAACAACACTTGATCGCATGAGTCATAGTGGAAGTCTGCAATGATAGAAATTGATCATAAAGGTTGTGGTGAAAGATTGAAATGATAGTTGTTGGCCACAGAAGACGTAATAGAAGGTTATAATGACAACATTTGGCCATCTAGGTTGTAGTGAGAGGAAGAAATAACAGTAGTTCGCAACATAGATTATAGTGGGAAGCTGCAAAAATAGTTAGTTACATAGGTCGTGGTTGGAAGCTGCAGTAGCAATTATTTACATAGGTCGTGGTTGGTCACATAAGTTGTGGTTGGTAGTTATAGTAGCGCTAGTTGGCTAGAGAGGACATAGTTGGAACCTACAAAAGCAGTGAGCGACATAGGTCGCAGATGGTCACATTGGTATTGGGGAGCTTCAGTAGTGTCAGTTGCTCATAAAGTTTGTAGTGGGGAGTTGTAATAGTATTTGGCCATATAGGTTGTAGTTGGTCACGGAGAGCTGAAGTAGAGCATCAGAAGGTTGTAGTTGGAAGCTATAATAGCAATGAGCCAAAAAGACTGTAATTGGGAATTGTAGTAACATCAGTTGGACACAAAAGCCATGGTTGGAAATTATAATAAAAATGAGCTACATAGGCTGTAGTTGGTCACATAGGTCATGGTGGAGAGCTGTAGTTGCAATTAGTCACATAGGCAGTAATGGTGAGTTGTAGTAGCGTAGGTTGGCCACAAAAGTCATAGTTTGAAGTTGCAGTAACAATGAGCCACATATGTCGTAGTAGGGAGTTACAGTTGTGTCAGTTGGCCACAAAGGCCATAATTGAAAGCTATAGTAGCAGTGAGTCATATAGGTTGTAGTTGGCTACATATGTCATAATAGGGAGATAAAGTAGTAGTTATTCATATAGGTTGTAATTGTTCATATAAGTTATAGTGGGAAGCTACAATAACAATTAGCTATATATGTCGTAGTAGGGAGTTGCAGTAGCATTAGTTGACCACAAAAGTTGTAGTTGAAAACTAAAGTAACTGTGAGCCGCATAGAATATTGTTGGTCACATAGGACATGTGGGGAGCTACAATAGCATAAATTGTCCACAAATGCCATTGTTAGGAGCTTTAATAACATTAGTTGGTCCTAAAGGCCATAGTCGGTCATATATTGATTGGTGGTTGTAACTCTTTTCCTATGTTTGTTATTACACCAGAGATATCACTTATCAGTTTACTATATAAGGAGGGAATTTTAAAAGTTCAAAGAAAGTCATTGTATTTTAAGCACAGTGATCATAAGCAGTTATATTTAGGAGTTATCGACGGGTATTCAATACATCATAATAGGGATATGTCGTTGCATAGAACTATGAATACTTCATTATACCTTATTCAAGGAAATTTGTTACACCGTGTTCAGGGTATTTTGTTACAACGTGTTGACGGTACCTTGTTACACCACAGGGTTCCTCAAGATGGTGAGTAGGGAGTGGCCAGCGGAAACCAATGAAAATTAGTGGGCGGTGGTCGATTTTGATGGAGGGCCATTCATTTCCTTATTAAGTGGTTTGAGTTTTAATCCTTTTAGCTAAAAATAATATTTTTTATGATTTAAATGAGATTTGGTAATATGAGAAAGATATCATTAATGAGTCTAATAAAAAAGTTGGAAATAATATGGCACTTACGACCAACAATCTGAAAATAATCCTAATTTTAGCGATTTGCAACCATTTTAATTGTGACTACAATTATTACCCTAGCTAAACAAATCAGGCTAGCCTGGCATTGTTTTGCAAAATCAACAATTTGACCAAGCCATCACCTTCATTTAGCCCTTGATGTTTCTTGTTGGTAACTATTTTCTTATTCATCTGACTATCATCGAAGACACTCTTCCTTATGCTCATATTATACATTTAATATCTTCTATTTATATTTTTTTTTGCATGTTGTTGTAATATAAAATTTTAGAACATGGCATGCATTAATATTTTTATCTAAGTCATGATGAAATTTTATAGGATCTTCTGTTGCATTTGTGAGTGAAAGAGTGAAGAATTTTCTTAAGGCACGTGAACATATTCATGCTTATTTTCTTAATCATTTTTAATTGAGATTTGTTTTATTATATATTGACAAGTTTTGATAGGAAAAATTATCCATATGATATGATTTAGATTTTATGATCATTTTTTCATGTCTTAACCGTCTTATAAGTTTTTTCAGAGATGTGAATGTATTGAACATTTTTAATACGTAGTAGTGGTTCTAATCATTACAATTCTATCCATTATTAAAATCTCTTTTCAATGATGGTTAATTTAAAGAGTTTTCCAACAAATTATAATTAGAACAGTTTTAAAATTGTTATAAGTTTTTTTTCTAGCAATTAAAATGGCCTCAATTCCCTCCAAATCTCTCTTCAAAGTCATTTTATAGGTATTGAAGAGTGCACTTAGAGTGGATTCCATAGACCATTTCAATAATAGTAAGCTATCCTCTACACTAATTTAATTTAAACTATTTTGTAGAAATATTTTTTTAATGATATTGAAATTTATTTTCTTTATAAAACCAACAATACACATAAAAAAATTAAATGAATGAAAATATATTTTTGTCACTCATATTCTTCAATAAAAAGACAATTTTAAATACTTTTTTTTATCAAAATTAACCAATTTAATGCTCTTTAATTGATAAGTGCACTCAACGTACATTAATTTATTATGATTGGATACATTACTTATCAAATATAACTCTTCATTATTTTTGCTTTTTTCCTCACCGCCCTTCACTTAAATTCTATAGCATTTTTAGCCTTATGATTTTTATTAAATCATTTATAAAAACAAATATATTTTTCCCTTTTTTCTCTATATTTATTAACTAATAGTGTATGCAACACATCAGTTGCATATTGCAAAATGGTTATATCTATACAATAGTTCATCTATATTTCTTCCTCTGTTAGCTTCAGCTTGCTATTATTTTCATACAACTTCTTTTTATCATTGTATCAAAGATTTTGCTTCATAGCCACCAACTTGTCTTCTTTCTCCTAACTCTCTTCATGGAAAATTCAACAAACTATTCAGCCAACATTACTCAATTTTCACACTAATCAAGATGGGAGATATATCAATTCCACTACCCCTAAGAGTTTCCTATATCTAACTTCAAATATCTCATTTGTATAAAACTCACATATGAAAAATATTTTATATAGAAACTTAAAATCTTAAATATATCAAAAGTTAATGGCTTTAAAGGGTTGCTTGATGGACCCACTACCTATCCCCCAAATCAACTTCTCAGCTTTATTGGTGATTTTTCTCACAGTACAAATTATCACACTTGGAAACTTGTAGGCCATAATCTAGGTTCAACCATTTAATTTACCGATCTTTTTTATCATATATTCTTAATCTTAATTCTCGATTTAAAATATGAAAAAATTTAGAAGACGAATGTAGCCATCCAATCAATCAGAAGTTATTCAACTCAAAAATAAACTCCACAATATTTATATGAAAAATCAAATAATATTGCAATATTGTCTTCAAAAAAATTATTAATAAATAACATAACAATAATCATCTGACATAGTGATCAAGAATACGCTTTTTCATTATATCTTAAATGATTTGTCTTTTTGTTATCAAGCCTGAAAGGTAGTCATTTGCACCAAAATTGCATTGATAACCCTAAATGATCTTTTTTCACTATTTTGCAAAGAATAATATTAATAATAACCAAGTCAAAGAAATTTAAGCCATTGATAATCACTTGCACTAATTTCCACCAGAGGCAAAAATTCTCATTTAAATGGGAGGAAATAAATTCCGTAGAGATACTAATATATCAAGATGAGGGGATAGGAAATCTAATTCTTCTACCAATTATTAAATTTGTGGAAAACATGGACATTTAATTGCCAACTATTGCCATTGCTACAACAATAAAGTCCTATAATGAAACACAACATTACAATTTCAATTGATCTTCTTACGTGATCGCACTCATCTTTACCTATCACTAAATAGTTGCTACACTGCCTCTCATGTAACAATTGAACTTGATCAAATTTAGCAACCAAAGCTATACAATGGATTTGATCCAGTCTTAATTTGCAATGACTCTTTTCAACCAATCACCAATGATGGTCAATTACTACTACCAACCCCACATTCCAATCACAAGCGTCTTCTCACTTAGGGTCTGTTTGGGGCAGCTGTTGATTATTTATAATCTGTTGATAAGCATATTATTCTGATAATCTGATAATCTGCAGATTATCAGGATAAGTTGGCTTGTTGTTTGTGGGAGCTTATTCATAATAGCCTATTTATAGTTGTGACTGAATAAATGACCACTATGCCCCTGTTTGGAGCAGAGTGAAATTAATATATTTTTAAAAATACTCAAAATAGATGTGAGTAATTCTGATTGTTTTCAAAAATAATTTTATTTATTTGTACCTATCAAACATGTTTTATTGCTGAAAAATGAAAAATGAAAAATGAAATAAACTTCTAAAATCAATAGAGGAAGATATTTCTTCACTCTCACCATCCGAGAGCATGCTGCCCCTTCACGCGATAAATATTGCGGGAAATCAACATTGAATCCAGAAAGCATGGTAGCTTACAGAGGAGATCGGCGAATAGATGTTCTTTGAGAGGGAAGAGATCGGTGAATAAATGTTCTTTGCGAGGGCTTCACGAGGGAGTTCTTCGTGAGGGAGGAGATCGGTGAATCGATGCGCGAGGGCTTCGCAAGGGAGGAGATCGGCGAATCAATGCGCAAAGGCTTCGCGAGGTTTCGTGAGGGTTTCGTGAGGGAGGAGATCGGCGAAATGATGTTCTTCGCGAGGGAGTAGATCGGGAAGAGGGGGCGAGGGAGATCGCGAGAGAGAACAGTCGAGGGCTCGGGAGGAATTTTTCTCGTAACGCCAGTCGCGAACGCCGAACGCATACCTTGCACCGCATGCGACTCCCTAGCACAAATAAAACACTGCGCGTCGGGGCGTTTTGAAAACGTCCGCCAAACGCATTTTCCAAACAGCACGGCGGCGTTTTCAAAACGCCGCGACACCCAAAAAAGCTGCCTTAAACGGGCCCTAATATTGTTTAAGTTTCAGCTTTCTCTCACGATCATCTTTCCAGTAATAAACTTATTTCCATTAATAATAGGTATACCATCAATGCCATCTTGAACAATCAAGTCATACTCAAAGGGCCAAATCATAATGGTCTTTACCCAATTTCCTACTACTGGCATGCAGTTTTCCAAACCCGCTCTCCCACATCATGACTCTAGCACTCTTAACTTGGCCATCCTCACGATACAACACTAATAACAATTTTAACATAAATGGTTCTTTTTAATTTCTCTAGTGTTTTTTTTTTGGTGAATAGTCACATACTATCATTTCAAAATGGATTCAACAAAGTTACAATTTCCTTTAGTTGCTTCATTTGGATGTATGGGTGACATCCTCATTCCCAATTCTTAATGGTTAAAAATATTATCTCCCATTAATTAATGATTTATTGTATTTTGTTTGGGTTTATCCAATGTACTCAAAAGCTATAGTAACCCAAAAATTAATTCATCTCATACTCATGCTTGAGACTCAATTTCATGCTCAAATAAAAGTTCTTCACTCTGATGGTAGTGGTGAGTATACTACTCATACTTAACAAAATATTCTTACCACTTAGGAAATTATTAATCAATTCAACTCTCCTCATACCCCCAAAAAAATGATGTAGTCAAACACAAGCATCCTCACTTACTTTAAAGAACATGTACACTTCTACAAGAAGCTTATTTACCTCCAATTCTTGGGTCACAACACTTCCCACTTCCACATGTCTCATTAAACCGTCTATCATCCTCAAACACCTGTACAAACTCTTCATTTGAGCTTCTCTATCAAAAACCTTTCATCTACTCTAATTTAAAAGTGTTTGTTTTCATATGCTTCCCATGGCTCCCTTGATATTCCTCCCATAAATTATCTCCATGATTCACTCCATGCATTTTCATTATGCATTCCCTTTCTCACAAATGTTATCATTGTTATAATCCAATAATTGATAAACCCATCATTTCTCATCATGTTATATTTAATGAAATAACATTCTCCTTCTTTTATAATCATCTCAACCCTCCACCTTTTGAATCCTTCTACTCTCCACTTAGTCTCATTTCTATCTCCTCATTACCAATAATTAATTCTCTACCCAACAACAACATAAATTCCCATACAATTGCGCCTCTATATCTAATCCAATCCCTAATACGTAACCCTCACCTCCACCCAGCACAACCACTATTGTTATTCATCACCTGCAAACACAGTGTAAAACTAGATACCTAATACAAAAATAGAATTACAATCTTCACATAGATGCATGAGCACCTTTCTTTTTAATTACATTTAGTAAGAGAATATCCCCTTTGGTGTCTTGTTGTTGTTGTACATGTATGATAAATCGAAACCTGATGTTTCAATTGATAGATTTAAAGCTCGCCTTGTAGCATATAATTTTAATCAAGCTTATGACATTGACTATTAAAGAACCTTTAGCCCCATTGCCAAAATGCATATCATCTAATTGTTGGTCACCGTAACTATTTATTTCAGTTGGCCAATTCTTCAACTTGATGAAAACAATTTGGAAACATATAAGAAAATATTTATATAAGGCAATCTTCAGATTTTCAAGATAATCAATATACAACCTATGTATGCCAACTCCACAAAGCCATATATGGCTTAAAATAGGAACCAAGACAATGGTTTCTCACTTTCTTAAATCATCTTATCAACAAAGGATTGAAAACTAACACAATTGATCCCTCCCTTCCATCTGTTATCAATGATTGCACTTAGATTTATTTAATTAAATATGTAGACGATATGCTCATCACTGAAAAAGTACAACTTCAAGATCAAAACCCCCATTCCTAATATATAATTATTCTCCAATTTAAAGAATCTTGGTTAGATTTTTTAGTTTCTTGACATCCAATTATAGACCATACCGATTAGTTTCTTTCTTAGCTAAGTGAATATACTCATGATGTTCTCTTCCCTTTGTAATTTTAATCAAATCGTATGTAGATTCCAACTGTAGTCGTATATCCAAAGAATCCACTCATTCTAATCAACTTTTTGATTCTTTATAACATTGAACAATAACTAAATCGGATATCACATTTACAATAAATCAACTCTATTAATCCATGCACATTCCACTCAAAAAAACACTTTTATCTTCTCAAGAAAATTCTCATATATCTCTAAGAAGCATCTCATTTTAGACATTCTATTTATGAAGTACCATTTACATGGCATTCATATTCAAACTCTGACTGGGTGGCTGATCCTTTTGATCACAAATCTACCCCCAGTCATTGCTCTTTTNATAACCAAGTCAAAGAAATTTAAGCCATTGATAATCACTTGCACTAATTTCCACCAGAGGCCAAAATTCTCAATGGGACGAAATAAATTCCGTAGAGATACTAATATATCTAGATGAGGGGATAGGAAATCTAATTCTTCTACCAATTATTAAATTTGTGGAAAACAGGGATATTTAATTGCCAAATATTGCCATTGCTACAACAATAAAGTCCTATAATGAAACACAACAATATAATTTCAATTGATCTTCTTACGTGATCCCACTCATCTTTACCTATCACTAAATAGTTGCTACACTGCCTCTCATGTAACAATTGAACTTGATCAAATTTAGCAACCAAAGCTATACAATGGATTTGATCCAGCCTTAATTTGCA
>JXCR01048930.1:15379-27013 GCA_002079205.1 Phalaenopsis hybrid cultivar | reverse complement strand
AAAAACATATTTGATATTCATATACTTTTCGAAATAGTTAAACAAAAAGATAGGGAGCATTTACATACAAACCAACCATTTCTTACCACAAAATAAATATGCAAGACTTTTTAGATTTAGGTAACAAACCAGCAATGCGATGGTGTAACAGTAAATAAATAAATTCATATGTTAATGACAGCAAATTAGCAAAAGGTTTCAAGATTATAGTGTTGTACCAAATCTAGTTAAAATCATGTAAACAGAAATGGAAGAGAACACTCAAACCAACTAAATGCAGTAATTAACCAAAAAAAAAAAAAAATCATCGCATTGAAACACAAAAACAACCGGGAAAAAATCCAAGCTCCTATTATTTCGAAGGGCAGGAAGGATCTCAAGCAGAACGGAGGCTGGAACTCCAAACAGATCTCGGAGTACGGAGAGCCAAGGCATGGTGGGCGAGGAGGCAGCCAGGTCGCAAGGATTAGGACCCAAGCCATGTGGGCCGAAGTAGCGAAGGGAAGGGGAGAAGAAAAAGAAGAGATGTCTGGATTTTGGGGTTTTAGGGGTAAGCAACGAAAACGTGTTCTGGAAACATAAAAAAACATAATTTCTGTGTTTTTACTTGTTTTAAAAGTGAGACGCTTTTGTTTATAAATGAATTTAAAAAACAGATAAACAAACATAATTTTTTTTATTTTCTAATTTTGAAAATAAAAATAAAAAACAAAAATTGATCCCAAACAGACCTAAGTTGTCATTTTTGTTTGACATTTTTAATCATTCGTATGAATAACTGAATAAAGAAAGTTAAACTGCTCAATAACATGCCTCAATGTGCATAGCCTTTCCAATTTTCCAAAATTCAATGCAGCAACCGATGCCAGAGCTAGCAAGGATCATCCATGAAGTATCGTTGTCGAAAAGGTAAAGGAAAACAATCAGCTGACTGATAAAGCTCACAACGACGGACTTTGCAGACAATCCTTCCATAGACTTGTTTTTATTCCAAAACTGAATATCTGTAATGAATATCAAGATCAGAAAGCCATTCTGTTAATAAGTTACAAATAAGAATCATTAGAAAGTTAAAATCCATTTAAGCATATTCTAAGGCATTAAACAAAATGAAATCCCAACTGACCATTTTTGAATGCAAGAAAATCAAATAGTGAATGCATCACAGATACAACCATTGTAACCACCAGGAGATACGGGTTTCCTTCCAAGAAGACCCTCTGAAACACAATAAGTAAACCAAAAACTCAAAAAAAAAAAATCAAAAATGAAAAACTAAAAAACATGAGAAATTTACAAAGAATCAATGAATGATTTCAAACCTCTACATATACAATAGTATCAAGAGATACATAAGACAAAGTATCACTGAATGATCAATTTGAGTATCAAAAATAAATAGGAAATGCATTAAGTCATACGAATATACAGATTCTGAAGTGAATGGTTAAATAATGCGCAAAACGGTGGCCTCCTGGCAAAATAAACAATAAAACATTTAGTAAGGATGTCTTAATAAAAACTAAGTCCAATAGCTGGAGACTATCTTTCATTCCCGAACCGAACTTCAATTCTTAGTGCTAGAAAAACTTGGTACCAGTGTTATCTATATTAACATCTCAAAAAAAAAAAAAAAAAAAAAAAACAAACAAAACAACAAAGAAAAGACCTATCAGGGAAATTTACTGGAAACATTTTGCATGTACAGATTTTCTATGATTTCCTCAGCGCATGGACTTACTTCTGAAGCAACACCTAATTATATATGACTACATGACAATTTTATTTCATATAACATGGCAAAAGAAGAACATTCAACACAAATGTACCAAACAAAACCTAAGTTAATAAGATAATGCTTCTCAAAAAGTGAAGCGATACATTTAATTTTTAAAATAAATAAGTAAAAAAAATACCAATAATAGGCTCTGCCAAGAATACCAATTCATGGTCCAAATGCAAGGCTACCAATTTGGTGCCCAAACTAAGGAACTTGGCCATGCAAAGGCAAGCCCAGCATTGCTTTGGATCAATGCTTGTAATGGCCATTGTAAAACTTCAATTCGCTAGTCAAAAAATAAAATAGTTTTGACCCAAAAACTATTACCAATCTCAGTTGGAAAGTGAGCCGGTACCTTAAGTTGATCAGCCTCCCCTTCAACCATACTTCCGTAACTCCGGTGAATCTGGAATGACTGCTCAATCTGTAAGAAGAACTGCCACTTTGTTAAGCTGATTGGTCCTACTTCTAGGTTAAGAGGTAATTCTTTCACAGTATCATTGAGGGATATGAGTTTATCTCTCAGAAGCCAGAACTCATTGAAGTAGATTATTGGAAAATAATTCTTCGTTGTAGGATCAATGTTCAAATCTGAGAAGGAATGTTAAGAAAACAGCTCGCCAACATAACCAAGACATAATGAATTTTCATACTCGCAGGCACCACTATGCAGATGTTCACTCTTTTTTATTAGCACATCAGACAAATATAATCTACCAAATTATACCAAAGAAAAAAAATGAGAAATGCCCAGGTCATCACAAGTAGAACATTGAAGAAATAAGGTAAACATTTGATGAGAAGCTTAAGAATATGGCCATATATATTTATAAATGCTCCTGCTAAAATGAGAATTCCCTAAAGTGAAAGGTGTTGAGCATAAAATAATTGTCCAAAACATGGAGTGGCAAAAAACACCAGAATTTGAGCACTTTAAAATGATTGAAATTTGAATTTAATTTTAGTAAATTTTCACTAGTGTAGCATACAATAGAAAATCTAAGCATGCTTTCATATTAAAGGAAGTTTATACATTAAATTGAAACTTAAAAAAGCTGCAAAAATAACAAAGCAGCCTCCTACAACAATAAACAAAGCAGATCAGGAAAAAGCATTTACGAATAAAAGCAACCCCAATTCTCAAAATACTGATAATTATCCTCTATACCTGTAACACACAGCAAAACATATTCTATTTATAACATCATATGGTATAAATTCAGAAGTATTTAGTCATTTGCATTAAATAGTCTTGCCCGTTTCCGAAGTACCTAATAGTAAACACAGGATTCAACCGAGATAAGTACATCCAAAGTGGTCAAACATGGTGTTCACCCCACTTGAAGCAAATAAACATAGCTTCAGAAAATTTTAGCCGCCCCTTTAAAGAGAGGAACAGGGATAGACTTATAGCTAATCACTAATTGGACCAACGATACCATATGAAATGTATTCATGCTAACAAAATACTATTCATGCTAACAAAATATTACAACTCACTAGAAGGCTTAATAATAGTAATAAAAAAAAATAGTGGTGATGATCATAGATCACAAGCTTCACAAATTATAAAGCTCAAAGTCTTCCTAATTAAAAAAAAAATTTGTAAATGCAATGTAAACATATAAAAATGGGGTAAATTACAGCCAAGTAAAGAGATTTGTCAAGTATAACTAAGGTCCTATTTTATATGGTATAATTAGACCAAAAGAAATCTTTAGTGTAGCACATAGGTCAAGTCCGACATCTCCAATAATATTTGTGATTAATATGCAAACAAATGCCCCATCATTACACTCATAAGACAAAGTTAAAAACTATGCATTAAAACACGGAGGACCATTTATCCCAACATCCACAAAAAATTTGTTTTGCATGTTAAAATAGAAAGGATATCTACATGCAACACTGACAGCTTCCTTATTTAAAAGGCTAACATAAGTTTAAAAGGAACCACCAAACTAATACACCTAATACAATCAAATCTTTAAGACTTCGGTAAATAATAGAAAACAAATTTTTGCAAATTTGTTGCCTTATTCAAGATTTTCTAGTTATATTGCACAAAAAGGTACTTAGGTGTTCATTGTTAGTTATGCAAATATATAAGATTTGAGTGTAACATAATGAATTGCCCAAAAATGAAAGGTATATGAGCAGACGGCCCTAGTTAAAGGATTGGGCTACAGTATAGCCTTCGTACGCGGGCAGCAAAGAGTGTGAGAAACAGATGAGAGGAAAACAATGAAATCTATATAATGCAGTCTTAATTTTGGACCTCAATGTTCTGAGATAAAAAAGTATAGCATACTAGATAATCCATAGATGAAGAATATTGAGGTGCTATCAAACAATAAGAAATGGGGCTGTGAGAAAAGTCCTGGTTATTTTGGTATCAGGAAAGATGCCAAAATGATCTCCCGATTATTTTAGTCCCTGACTTTGAACAAGGGCCAAGATGGTCCCCAACTCTTTTAATAGATATTGCAGTAGTCCCATAGTTAAAACAAACATAAATAGATATTAGGGTGTTAAAAAACTTGATTTTTTTTTCCAGTAATTCTAATTCATTGATAACCTTATTGTATAATCATTATAATGAAATTCATGAACTTCTATTTTTTTGTGATAAGAAATTAAAAGTTTACATTTATATATTAAATTTATTGCTCTTTTCAACAGACTACAATATACTTTTTGGTTGTTACAAGATATGTATAATTATGATTATTTGATTTTATAAATTTTAATTGACTAAAATCTTTATAAAAAAAGAACAAAACTATTATACATGTTGCTCATTATTGTATACTTGTTGTAAAAATTATATTAAACACAATTGATAATTTAAAATACCCAAAATACCTAGAAAAGTTGTAAAAATGGGATAAACTTTAGTGAAGGTAAGAGAATAACGTGTAGATTTTGATTTGATCCATTGGATACTCGAGAGTTTGACAAATACCCAATTCTAACCATTCCATATGCCTCGTTATTTGTCAACAAAATTTATATAGGATATATAACAATCTCTAAATGATTTTGTCCGAATCACTTTAGTTAGGGTTCATTTTTTTTTTGTGAGACTTGTCATGCCATGAATAACCTTGACTCCCATTAATGATTCAACCTTTGTTTCGATTTCAACCGGCTTGACTTGGGTTAGTCTAGTTTGACCAAGGGTTATATAGGGGTAGTCCAAACTAAATTTTTTGAGGTTTTTGGATTGTTAGGAATATGCCCGTGATCCATCTCCATACGTTCCCTTACTGCTATTCACTCCTAAGGGCATCCACGAGGACCCATTCTCGTAATAGTAGACCAAAGTGCTCCCACAGTCATTCCTACTTGAGAGCTTCTAAAGGTCAGCAAATACAAGCATTCAAATATCAACAAATCACATGACCAAGAAACTAAGAGAATATAACATATAAAAATCATTAATACCATTGGCCTTATCCCAACTATTTGGGTCGGTTCTATGAATCCCACACCTCCATTCATTCCAACCAAGCATTGCATGATTAAGATATAGGGAACCTTTTGTGCATGTTGGAACAATCAATAATCAAACTTGGTGAAGATAAATACAACATAAAATGCATGAAGTATGGAGGATACGTCCAGCAATATTTGGTGGAACAGCATTATAAGAGTATCTGCAACAAAAGAAAATAACAGCATAAATTGGGAGATTTCATAGAAAGCTAATAAAATAATGCAAGGACTTAGCAGACTAACTCTAGTGTGATACTCACAAAGAGTAATTGTCACGAGAGAATTAGAGAAGGACAGCAATTATAAGCACTCCTACACACACATACATACATACATACACACACCATGTTCGAATTTTCCCTTTGCCAATATCAAATCAAAGCTATCTCAGAGTTTATTATGCGAGTTGATGGCTAGGATATCTGCCACAATTAGACCATCAAGGAACATTCATATAGCATGTCAATAGTACCGCCAAAAAAGCTTATTTTGCATTTCAATAAAATCAAAAGTATATATCCCAAAGTGCAAGCAAGCTTTTTGAAAGACAAGTATTACAACAAAGCAACAGCACAATAATTTGAAGCAAAGAATGCTTGTTTTGCGAAAAGAAAAAAAAAAAAAAAAAGCAAACTGTGGATTAGCTAGCGAAAAGGAAGAAGTAAGAATGCCGAAACATGCTAGTAAAACAATGTTTTACAAGCCTAAAAAATACAAAATAAATTAGGTGTTTGGTAATGATAGGCTGCTGCTATGGTGTGTTAAATTTTACAATATAAATTGACCATTAATAGTACAAATATCAATAACCTGCTCAACAAGCAAAATGCCCATGAATTGTGAAGTCATGGCAGAAGTGCATGATCTATCGAAAGCTTTAAATTCCAAGTTTGCACACAAATAAAAATTTTGAAGTGGAAAACTTTTTGTGGCAATCTCATGTAGAACCCTAAAATATTGGCGATTTATTAAACAAACAATCTCCTAACCCATTTGTGAAATCATTGCCCAAATGTTAAGATTCACAACAACAGCCATTATTCTTAATTTCTTCAAAGTTCCAAAAAAATTGAAATGCAGCATGCGCAAGCATGGGAGTTTTATTAGTTCATTTTTGCTTTTTATGGATTGTAGTTTTGTAAGGAAAATCGATTTTACATGCATGTAAGTAAATCATCCCACTGAAAATAATATCAGCAAACCAAGCCTAGTCTATAACATCCATTGCCATTAATCATCTTGGAAGAGGACTAAAAATTTAAGCTAGAATGATATCATGTGCTATCATCAAGTAAAACCCAACACATTTTACCTGACTCGACAAAACATAGGAACAATAAACCATGTTAAAAGGTAAGCAGACTTACCGATTGAAGTCGTCAACAAGATTAATTGTAATATTTGGCTTCCAGTAAGAAATCCATTCAACACTGTCCTCATCCTTGGAATCAGGCTGGACATCATCCTTGACCTATAATCATCACGAAGATATAGTTGCTAGCTCATAACAATAAAATAACGATGTACAACACTTTCCATCCAAAACAAATCCAATATCAAATAATGAGCACAGGAAAAAAATCACTGCAAACAATAAACTAACTTCTAGGTTCAATATTTCCTCTTCAGATTCCTTTGAGTTAAGTAAGTTTCTTCTTTTGCCTGACTTAGGCTTGGGATGATACACCACAACAGCTGAAAATAAGAAATTACTTAATGCTTCAAAATGGCATAGGATGATTAAATTTATACTGCCCGAAATGGTGTTCTTACGATGGGTCCTCGAGAAAGCAGATTGTGGTTGATATTCAGAATCATTAGGATCTGGGGAGTACCCCGAGCGAGCAAAGAAAACATGAGCATAAAGGCTCCCATTATGCTTTAATGCCTACAAGTATTGATATGTTAAAAAAGCCCTTATTAACAAATAAAAAAAATACAACAAACAATACAAAAAATAAAAATGGAATCATATTGCACCACAAATACAGTTAGAAGTGTCCAGTAATACCTCAGATGGAGTATACTGCAGAGAAAGTGATCTACTACTTGCTTGTCCCCACACAGCATATGGGATATTTGATTCATGCCACAATAAGGCACCATCATTTCCGAAATCGTTGAATATTTGTTGGTCAGAAAGATACAGCCACATATCCTAGACAAGTAAGAAACAACATTTATTAAAAATATATACCATCAGTCATAAGTGAAGAGATAAAGTATTTAAATATAGTTAGCAAAGTGATATTTGTAAATTATTGAAAAGATCATGCAGAAAACAAGCAGAAACACGATGATAATGTATCATAAAAAAAAAAAAAAGCTCCATCATACAAGGTATACTTTTATCAATTATCCCGTCTCCTTTTAACATATACAAATATCATGTCCCAAGTCAAATTAATAATGCAGTCAAACATAAAGGTAGCTATCTTTTTAAAAAAGGGTTTATAATTAATGAGCATGTCAAAAGCTTAAAGCACTAGGATTACCCTAGAGTTAATTCTCTATATAAGAATATTAAAATCTTTTAAATTAAAAAAAAAAGGCAATGGGTAAACTCCATATCAAACTTTGTAAGTCTAATTTTCAAACTGCATGTCTTTTTAATTATCTTGTAACCTTTTCTATAAGATAATCATTCCTTAATATATCCTTACTAGTTTTATCACATATCAATCTTCATATTCTTAATTAATTTCATTCAACTTAGATATCAATGACTTCTTTACTACACAACATTAGACATACAAACAACATCACTGGCCTAATTGCAACTTCATAAAATTCACATTTATGTCTTAATATTTTTTTACAGCAAAATACTCTTAAAGCACTTCTGCATTTTAACTATATAAAATTAACTCTATATGTTATATCAATATATAAAATATATAACATATCATATCTTAGTATCGTTTCATCATTAAGAAATAATTATAAGTTTATAAAAATGATGTTAAACACCGCTATATCTTTTCAAATACTCAGCCGAAGTATCATGGAAAAATAAATATTACTCCAATTAGAAATACAAAAGCTATAAAAAAATATTATTGCAACTTTTTTCTCGTTGACTTAATGGTTTAATCAGTAAATATTCCTATATTGTCTCTAGCTTGAGATCTGCTCCACAAAAAAATACTACGATTACTGGACATATTTCTATCGTTTCTTCGCCATGCTCTGTGTTCTATTTTGTGTTTAAAAAGTGATCATCAAGGTATATAAGAGAAATACATTCTAAGGATTAATAAAAAAATCTTTGGATAAGCAAATCATTCTTTTCCTTCAAAGGTTCTAATCATTATGGGAGTCATAAATGGAGACTTGAAACAATCTAGAGAGGCCATCCACTTATACAAGCATGAGGATTGCCTATCAATTACTTAGTTCTCTTTCATTATTATTTGTTGTTTCTTCTCTTCCAAATCTATTAAAATATTTCTCTATGAAAAAAAATCATATTTCTCCATGCACAGAATTTTAATCACTTGTGTGACTTTAGTGATCAATAATTTATTGGTAATTTTTATTTACAAGCTTAAATCTTTTTCACTTAAATTTGAATTTAACCGTCTTGACTTTCATTAAAGTAATAAAACTTTTTGAAGATTAATAGATTGCTTTCCCATGAAAGTTGCATGTTTCTTACATCGGTTGACTACATTTTAATGTGCATGGAACACAAGACGTGCATTGAGGTGTCAATGTTGTGCCTGCTTCCGCCCTAACCGGTGGGAGACCCAACCCAACAGACAATGAACCAATCCAAGGAGGACCAGTCTGGACCGGCCAGACATAGCCAGACCAACCGGCGGCCTAGCTAAGCCTAGAGAAGCTAAATCCCTAGGAGATGTTGCGCACAATTCCAACGCCCATGTGGGGCCTACATAGCCACTAACCACACACAAAAGGAGGGGAATTAGAGGGGGTGGGGCAGAGTTTGAAGGGATCTCGGTGAGTATTTATTAGGGCTAATTCGCTAGGGTGTGTTTTTATATTTTGACTTGCTACAGTTTTTCTTTTCTTTTGATATTCCTAGCGGCGAATAGGGTTTGTGAAAATATGATTAACCTCTCGAATAGTAGATCAACTTTGTATCTTGTTTGCTTTCGATGGTATTAATAAAATCAGCCCTCAATTGAGTTCTCTCACATCTCTATTGCAATTTTTCCATTGTTTGTTTGTTGTTTTTCGTTCTAGGTCGTACCAAATTGGTATCAGAACGAGATCTTGGAAGAATTGTGGCAAAGAAAATGAATGTGTTGGAAAGAGAAGTAAAGCAAATCAAATCGAGAATGGAAGAAATGTTCGCTACCATAGAGGATAGATTTTCTTCCATAGAGAACTAAATGGAGGACCGATTCAGGAGCATGGAGGAAATGATGAAGAGGTTTATGAAGATGCAATCCAAGACACCGCCGAAGGTTCAAATTGCAAAACCTCACAAGGGTCAATCAGAGAATCGTTGGCCAAATCGAAAGGGAAGGAGATTTAGATTCATACCTGATTTGTTTTGTATCGAATATGTCAAAATTTTGAGTCAGGTGGATTGTGTGGGTTGAATATTGGTATAATACTTCGTATCACAATGCGGCACAAACCACCCCTTTCATGATTTTTTATGGGCGGGAATCACCTCTCCAAATATATTATGGACATAGCACTACATTGGTATCCAATATTGACCCGTACTTGGAGGAGAGGGGCATAATATTGGCAGAACTCAAGGAGCATCTACTGAGAGCTCAACAGAACATGATAAGGTAAGCAGATGGATAAAGAGAGATAAAATTCAAACTCGGGGACATGATTTACTTGAAACTGAGACCTTAATGACAGAAGACATTAGTCAAGCAAAGGAGCGAGAAAATTTCTCCACGATATTTTGGACCTATGAGATTACGACACACATTGGAGCAATGACCTACAGTTTGAGGTTACCAAATCATTAACACTACAACTCGTCTTCAATGTTTTGTAGCTAAGGCATACTATCGTAGATCACACACTCTCTTCTTCACTACCTCTGATGTTGACAGAGGACCTGGAGGTGATTCTGGAACCTTTAGAGGTCGAAGGAGTGCACCGACGAGTGGTTGTAGCAAAGAAGGTATTAATTAATTGAAAAGATCTACCAGATTATGAAGCAACGTGGGAGCCTTACGCAATGATCCAAAAGCAATTTTCATCCTTCCACTTTGAGGACAAGGTGCTTCTTTAGGAGGGGAGACTTGATATGCATACACCTGCTTCCTCCCCAACTGAGAATGAATTGATCCACGGAGGACCATTATGACGACAAATCCTCTCACCGTCCCTCAGAAAAAGGAAATCAAAAGGGAGATTTAATTTCAATCCTGCAAAGTGAGGAAACTTTAAATCCCACCAAATTAAATCCAATTTCTTCTGTGACTTGTTTTAAATCACGCATTTAATAAATCCTAACACTGATGGATTTACCTAAAGCACGCAAATCTTGTGAATAGAACACTTCTTGCTGCCATCAATGCTTCTCCACCGAGCTCATTTTGCAACTCCTCTTGCTCCTTTGTTGTCAAGGTTTGCGCATTAGGGAGAAAGATGAGGGTTTCACGTGCTACGATCTAGTTGATGCCATCACTAGCTAGCTCTAGTCGCAACTTTCACACACATTTTTACATGTTAAGGAATTTAAATGAAATAGTATGGAAGGGGAAGAAGAAGAAGATGGTTTTTGTTAGGTACAATTTTAATTATAATTTATAAGTTAATTTACAAATTATAATTAACTAAAAAATATAACAATTAATTTAATATTGTTAATAATATAACTTAATTCTTAATTAATACTTAATTATTTAATTAAATATTATGTTATACTAATTGTTATTAAATTATAGGGGCATTTACATACATACAACACAATTCTTATGTATTTACATATCTAACATCTTAAGTTTCATATTTACATGTATAAGACTCAAAGTTTTAATATTACATCTAATAAAATACTATTACTAACTCCTTAAAAGTAAAAAAAACTTTTCATACATAGATTTGTGACACCTAAGTGTTATAAATGTAAATATTAAAATTGAAGTTTTAGATATGTAAATGCATCGAAATTACGTGGTATGTATGCAAATTTCCTTAATTACTTTAATTAATGACTGATAAATATTCATTAATGTAAACTTAGCCTAAAAAATCCTAAACAATGATTAAATCCATTAAAATTTTATTAATTGGTGATAACATAAATACAAATAATAAAGTTAAAATAAATTGAACTAATATATTTAAATTTTGAAAAAAGCTACGATTTCATAAAATTCCATGTCATGTCAAACAATTTTTGGGATTTAACC
>JXCR01048930.1:0-12437 GCA_002079205.1 Phalaenopsis hybrid cultivar | reverse complement strand
GGGGGGGGGTTGTGTGTGCTTTTGGGGGAATTCGAAAAGGGACTCTTGCTCTTTATGTCTCTTTGTGCTTCTAGGGATCTCGAAATGCAACTATTCCTCTCTCTCTCTATCTTCCCCCATTTTCTCTCTATCTATCTCCCCCTACAAGCTAAATTCTAGTCTCCCAGGAATCAGAAGCACAGGGAGAGTGAGAAGCACGATCTTAGTAACACATTCATCATCTTCTTCCATACCTTTCATTAAAAATAAAATCTTTATCCAATTATATGAACTCATGAACAATACGGGTCTCTATCTCTAAAATAATTCACCATCNGGGGGGGGACTGCTTTTGGGGGAATTCCAAAAGGGACTCTTGCTCTTTATGTCTCTGTGTGCTTCTAGGGATCTCGAAATGCAACTATTCCTCTCTCTCTCTCTATCTTCCCCCATTTTCTCTCTATCTCTCTCCCCCTACAAGCTAAATTCTGGTCTCCCAGGAATCAGAAGCACAGGGAGAGTGAGAAGCGCAATCTTAGCAACACATTCATCATCTTCTTCCATACCTTTCCATTAAAAAATAAAATCTTTATCCAATTGTATGAACTCATGAACATTACGGGTCTCTATCTCTAAAATGATTCACCATCCTAAAATGTGCGGTGAGCGCGAAGTTCATACTCAAACCCTGCAAGAAGATCCTTCAGCGTATGAAAGAACAAAAAAAATTATGGAATGCACCAGATAGTTCGTGATAAAACTGATAAATGAGGTGAGGAAAAAAGCCCTGAAAGTCATATAAGATTAAATAAAAGAAACCATATTTTGTTCCTAAGCTTAACCTAGGACACACAAGAGATCATTAGTGTCAGTGGCTCATAGATGACAAGCATTAAGAAAAGGACCACTGAGGTCATAGCCACCTAGGCATGACTTACTAAAATTAGTCCTAGTTTAGAAAAAGCAGAAGAAAAGTATGATCCTCATGCCATAGAGGATGAACTTTTTTAATCCTTGAACAAAGAATCTATAAGAAGAAGNAAGCCCTGAAAGTCATATAAGATTAAATAAAAGAAACCATATTTTGTTCCTAAGCTTAACCTAGGACACACATGAGATCATTAGTGGCAGTGGCTCATAGATGAGAAACATTAAGAAAAGGACCACTGAGGTCATAGCCACCTAGGCATGACTTACTAAAATTAGGACCAAGATGGGCTCTTGGTCCTAGTTTAGAAAAAGCAGAAGAAAAGTATGATCCTCATGCCATAGAGGATGAACTTTTTTAATCCTTGAACAAAGAATCTATAAGAAGAAGAATAATAATAAGAAGTTAATTAGTGGATATTTCATAGTGTCTCAACTTTTGGACTGAGAATATTAACATCAAGCAATGTTTTTCAATTAGCGGATATTTCATTTCAGCAGGGATGAAACACCAACTAAGATAGTACATAACGTTCTCTTTCCCCTCCTTTTTTGGGGTAGAAAAGCTCCTATCGACTCATCAAGAGTGGTGATATCTAGGACTTGAGCTGCTAATAATTGAGGATTCAATAAGTAGCATTTGATATCATCAAAAGCATTTTGACATGCCTTGTCCCAATGGAAACATACATATTTCTTGATCAGAGCAGAAAAAGTCTGACATCGACCAGAAATGTTCAAAATGAATCTCCTAATAAAGGCAAGCTTCCTCTGAAGGCAACACAATTGCGTCAAAATTTTAGGAGGCTTCATTTCCATGATGGATTTAATCTTGTTGGGATCAATCTCAATGCCCCTATGACATAAAATGAAACCTAAAAACTTCCAAAAAGATATGTCAAAGACGCATTTCAACGAGTTCATCTTCAGATCCTAAGGAATTCAAAAATAGTCCTCAAGTCTGAAAGGAGATTATCTTCAAAACGAATCTTAATTACCACATCGTCGCTATAACACTTGACCTGATGATGTAGCAAGTCATCGAAGAAATGTGTCATAGCATCCTGATAGGTTGCCTCGGTATTCTGTAATCCCGAGGGCATGGTCCTATAGCAAATTATGTCGATTAGAGTACAAAACGCCATATGTTGTTCCTCATCTAGGGTCATCTGATTTTGATTATAACCATATAAGCAGTCCATGAAGAAAAATGTCGCATGAGAAGAGGTGACATGGACGGAATCGGCAAAGGGAAATCATCTTTCGGGCAAACCTTATTCAGATCCCAAAAGTCGATGCAAACTTGTATCTGTCTGTTATTCTTTCGAATGGGTACGACGTTTGCGAGCCATGTATGGTAGGAGACCTCCCCAGGTCTATGCAATGACCTTTTGCTCTATCTCAGACTGCATCCTCCGAGGTGTTTGCTTCACATGAATAACGCTAGGGTCGATGGTCGAACGGTGTACGACCACTTCTAGAGCTAGACCGGGCATCTTGACATAACTCCAGGCAAGACAATCACGAAACTCTTTCAAGATTTATATAATCTTAACAGCCATATAATCTGATAAGAGCTTGCTAATATAAGTCGGATGAGGATCATCAACCGTACAAAACTTGATCTCAATCAACTCATCGACTGTCAAAGAGACACTATCCTCCATCTTGGGAGAGGCAACTTTAACTTCGACCCCCTCATCAGTAGATGTGAGGATATAAATGCCTTTATGTGTAGAAATCATTCTACATAAGGCTATGAGGAATCTGGTTTTATCAGGCTATCTAACACAACCTAGTTCTGATCTTTCCCCTAGGATTGCCACATAGCCTTACACAACTTGGCTTGGTGAGCATATCACCTCTTGGGCAACAACCCAACATCAAGCATTTTATAGACGAGAGCAGAGCAATAGTAAGAAAGAGGAATATCCTCTGCTTCTTTATTCTCATTATTTGAAAGCATTACATCAATATTTTATACATGAGGAACAACTTTATAAAATAAAATGCATTTCTTCTTAGACTTAGGTCTCTAAGGTACATAGAAGGTTTTCATCCCTTCAAAGGCGGAGGCATATGCAATCCTCAGCTCCCTATGAGGACCTCATGGTATGGGGTTAATGGTCAACACCTCATCCGACAAGAAGAGCCTGGACAAACGAGGGATCATGCCCGCTGAGGGTATTAGAAGTATCTCCTCGTCAGCATCCTTCTAGTTGCATCCAAGCAAGCTCCTTGAACCGCTCATGGGCAATGCCTCGTCTGGCTCAGACACAAAGTCTGATACAGCTTCGGTCTTCATCTTACTTAACAGTAGGATGGGGGGCCTAGGCTCAGAGCTCGAAGCTAAGGGGGCACGACGCTTTTCCTCCCACTCCTTTATTTCCTTGCCTTTAACAAAGCGGGAACTAGAAAGTGGAGGGACACATGGACATCCTGACAAAATCGAGATTGGGATAGATGCCTTAGATGGTACGTAGCACTATGTATTATCATAAAATCCCGCCTCCTTAATAGAAAAGGATCCCCGAGGATAGAGAACTATTCCCCTCCATGCATGTATTTGATGCACTGGTGAAGGGTGGAAGATACCATTCCATTCTCATGGATCCATAAGCATCCGAACAAAGCTCTAAAAGATGTATTCTCATCGATCACATGAAATTTGATTTCACTCTTGAAGTCTTCAAATTGGAGAGGCAAAGTGATAGAGGCAAGGGTCTTTTGACCCTTTTGATTGAAGTCCATGAGTAAAATCCTATCGGAGCATAATCTCCTCTTGCTCAAGGACAACAGCTCAAGCGTACAAATGTTGATGATATTCACTAAAGCACTGGGATCAATCAAGATACAGTTTAATAGTGTCGTAAATTCTGGTTGTTATATATATGGGACGATTGTGATCCGTGGTGCACAAAAGCGAGTCTTCCCTGATGAAGTAACGACAATCGCGACCGGCTGCAAAACCACCTCCTTCATCCTTTCTTCCGCATAATATGCATGGAAGTCCTCGGGCTCACAAAGAGCTCTAATCAAGGTTTCTCTCGACAGAGAAGAAAGAAGAAGCACATCATATAAGCTCAAAGCAGCTAAAAGTTTCTTGAGGTGTGTCAACACATTCTAGTCCATGACTTTTGAATGTTCTTTAGCTCCTTCACTCGGGACTTCAGAATGATCGCTCACCTCTTGGGCAATAATATCTTTCCCTTTCACTACAGAGTTGGGTAAAACCACCCCAGGAGGAAGAAGTTTGCCACTTTTGAGGTGAACTTCCTGAATATCCTCACCAAGGGATCCAAAGGAATCAACTTTGGTGGAATATTATGCAGAAGGCTCGTTAACAACTCCTTCATGGCCATAGGCCTAACATTTAACGCCATATCAAGAAAGCTGATTAGTCTATTTTAACGTTTAACGCTGGATCTCCCCCACAGTATGCAGGAAAGAATGTTGAGAAGTGGAAGATAAGAAGGCTGACATACCTATTATAACCCATTACAAACATACCACATAATTCTCATGTATTTATACGTCAAAACAGCTAAACTTTTAGATTTACATATACAACACTCAATCTTTTAATATCACATAAAATATCATTATTACCTTTTTAAATGTGAAATATGTATTTTCATGCATAAATTTATGATACCAAAGAAAGTGATCAAACTCAGTGTGTTTGGCTTGCAAACATATAAGAATTGGGTGGTATGTAAATAAACTTGTCTTCTTACAATTACAAATGCATACTGTTTTGATCAACATGACTAATAGTATGTCTGCAATTAAACTGTAACTCTTATAGAAACAGAAATCTTATTTTTCTTTTGACACTCCATTACTCTTCTGGTTAAAAAGCTTTGGTGCTCTTTTGGCTGAAGAATGTTAGAGCTATTAGCAATCCAGGATTCAGATGCAGACAACCTTTGCACATTTGTCAATTTAGACTCTGCCATTAAGTGCTAGGTTCTAAAATCTACATTGGGCTCAATGAGATTGAATAAACAGCTTTTTTAATGGTTCATTTAGTATTTACAGTGCTGCAAAATTTAGCAGTGCATTTTTTGTCATTTGTTAGGATTTTCNTTTAATGGTTCATTTAGGATTTACAGTGCTGCAAAATTTAGCAGTGCATTTTTTGTCATTTGTTAGGATTTATNTTTAATGGTTCATTTAGGATTTACAGTGCTGCAAAATTTAGCAGTGCATTTTTTGTCATTTGTTAGGATTTACGATATGCAATGGAGAAAAAGGATTCATGTAGCCGACCCAGCTTAGTGGGATAAATATTTTGTTGTTGGTGGTGGTATAATTTACGATNCGATATGCAATGGAGAAAAAGGATTCATGTAGCCGACCCAGCTTAGTGGGATAAAGATTTTGTTGTTGGTGGTGGTATGATTTACGATTAATCTTGATTAAAACCAGCTGCCAAGCAACCTGTTAGTGTTGACAAATATTAAACACAATACTAATCATTAGAACAGGATGTTTCTTAGGTTAAACTCATAAGAACAATCGTCTCCATATTGTATCCACATCAGCCGGGCGCTCCGAATGTGTTACGAGTAAAAAAATTGCATGGGAGTAAAAAATTTGCATGATAAAGTGAGATATTTCTCAGAAACAACAAAAAATGTCATAAGNATGATTTACGATTAATCTTGATTAAAACCAGCTGCCAAGCAACCTGTTAGTGTTGACAAATATTAAACACAACACTAATCATTAGAACAGGATTTTTCTTAGGTTAAACTCATAAAAACAATCAAATCCATATTGTATCCACATCAACTGGGCGCTCCGAATGTGTTATGAGTAAAAAAATTGCATACAAGTAAAAAATTTGCATGATAAAGTGAGATATTTCTCAGAAACAACAAAAAAATGTCATAAAAACATTGAACTTTTTTTAATCAATGTTCAGAAAGCATATCATGCATGTTAATATGTATAACTAGAGNATTAAACACAATACTAATCATTAGAACAGGATGTTTCTTAGGTTAAACTCATAAGAACAATCGTCTCCATATAGTATCCACATCAGCCGGGCGCTCCGAATGTGTTACGAGTAAAAAAATTGCATACGAGTAAAAATTTGCATGATAAAGTGAGATATTTCTCAGAAACAACAAAAAATGTCATAAAAACATTAAACTTTTTTTAATCAATGTTCAGAAAGCATATCATGCATGTTAATATGTATAACTAAACCCTTAAATATGCCTTCTGCTCAAACAGGGGTGTTTGGTGATATGGTTGGGAACTTTCTCTCCTTACCATTGGGGCATAAACTCCAACACACTTAATAATTTCTAATAAATTACAGTTAAGGGTGGTTCAACTCTTTATCTCTCTCTCGCAAAAATAAAAAAAGAAAAAAATGTGCTTGTGTCCGACTTGCCTTGGTGTATGTTTTTCACTCGTGATATCTTTCTTGTGGATAAGACTAAGAGTTTAGAAAAAAAATTGAATTATGAAAGTCTACATTGGAGTCTAAAGGCACGAGTAGATCTAAAATTGAATACATTGAATGTAATTTTGGTGGTAGGAGGTCTAGTGGTAGAGTTGTAACTATGGGTGATCAAATCATTAGAAGGTGTGAATGTTTTAGATATATCGGGTCTATTGTTTAAACCGATAGTGATATGGATGGGGATATTATTAGTAGAATTCAAGTTATTGGTTAAAGTGGAGATTTGCATCGGGTTTATTGTGTGATAGAAAAGCACCTCTTAGACTTCAAGGAAAATTTTATAAGATGTCAGTGAGACCCGCAATGCTTAATAGCGCAGAATTTTGGCCTTTTAAAGAGAAGCATAAAACTAAGTTAAGTGTTGTTAAAATGAGAATGCTTGGGTGGATGAGAGTAGTTTGACACTTAGGGTCTGTTTGGGGCTGCTGAAGCTTATTGAATAATCTGTTGATAAGCTAGGTGCAGTGGCTATTACAAATTTTTATTTTTTTGGAAAAGTCAGACCGTTGCCAATAAGCTTCTACCGCACCTAGATAGGTGCGGTGTGAAAACGCAGTTTTCTGCGTTTTGAAAACGCATAAGCTGCCAAAACGCAGTTTACTCAAACAGGTCAGACATGTTTTCAAAACGCCACCGCACCAAATAAGCTGCCCCAAACGGGCCCTTGGAGACAAAATTGAAAACGAATGTATCTGTGAAAAGTGTTGATGTAGTTCCAGTGGCAAACAAGATTAGAGAAAGTTGTCTTAGATTGTTTGGTCGCATTAATCGTCGGTCATCTAATTATTCGGTTAGGAGAGTAGATGTTTTAGATTCAACTTATGTTAATAAAAGTAGTTAGACCTAAAAAGACTTAAGCATATTGTTTAAAAATTAATCTTAATTAATTAGAATTTAATGAAAATATGACACTCAATAGGGTGCAATGGAGTAAAAAAGGATTCACTTAGTGGTGTAAAGGCATGTTGTTGTGGTAGTGTCTAATTTGCACATATATTGTGTTGTCAAATATTACAATAAATTTGCATATATTATGAATTTTGTACTCAGCATAGGCAGATGTGCCACTTATTATATTCCATAACCCAAGTTCTAACAAAATCAATTATAAATAAAAAGGTCCAGCAATATAAATATGCAAGCTTTAGCAATGCAACTTCCATTCCTATGAGACCATTGTAGGCTTGAAAAGCAATTTTCTTTCAAGATAGAAAAAATAGCGAAAATTAAAAAAAACTTCACAAATTTTTGCGTTGGGGTATTATAAACCAAACAAAAACAAAATCTATCAAAATATAGCAACAATTAAGCAGAACTTGGAGAGTAGCATAGAGACAATATTTCATTGCACTTTACACAGATATCATGACAGCAATTTATCCAAACTTGATGGTCTTAGGAATAAGGGGAATTTTTTTTTTGGCCAAACGGAGAGGGGCCGCACAGCGAGGTCAGGTTGTATTTGATGGTGAGTCAACAGTTGATGCAATCCACATGAAATCTGCTTGATCTCCCCTAAGCACACAGATCATCTTGGAAATGATGAATTTATGATTTAGAATAAATGAACTTTAGATTAAACATAGAAATTGAAAAAAGTTAATTTTCCAAGCAAATAAGAAAACTAAGGGAATTTAAAAGTGAAGAAGTTTTTGCTGAGTTTATAAACCTCCTAGTCTCCCAACAGTAAATCTTAAAGTTTGCCTAGAAAATTAGTAATTTCATTGAAGGAAAGGTAGGTTTTGGTTCACATTTTGTTATTTGAACATAAAAATTTTTCAAAATCTAAATGACTTTTCATTAAATCAATAAATGATTACCACAAATACTTAGAACCTGCGAAAAAAAAAAAAAGAAGAAAATTTACATAGCACACAATTCAACGTATTTACATGTGTAACACCTACACTTTCATATTTACATTTATAGCCTTTTCGTGTCATAAACCTATACATGAAAAGATGTATTTCTCTTTTAAATAAGTGATAGTGGTTTTTTTTTTTCGTGATATTAAATATTCAAGTGCTATGCATGTAAATAAAAATGTTTAGGTATTAGATATGTAAATGCATAAGAATTGTGTGATATGTATGTAATGCCCCAAAAAAAACATTTATATCCAAATTCAAAGAAAGCAAAGCAGCAACATGAGTTTTCATAGTAACAGTATAAAGAACCACAGGAATTGAAGCATTTTATACAGGACTTCAATTTTCCTAATTAGAGAACAATGCAACAAAGGCATAGAACTGGGAAGCAGATTACTTATTCACATTATATCCTCCTTTAACAGACTCCATCTCTTATAAAGAGGTTTAAGTTACTACACTGACCTTGACTTGAATAATTTTGGATCTGGTTGGATAAGGGACTGCTTCTCAGGGCTTGAAGGCGTGCTACCAAATTTGTGAACAAGATACTTGAATATCGGAACAAAGACGAAGTACAGCACGGCGAGTATGATCGGTGCGGCAATGATCCAGCCTAATAGCTGCAACAGCAAGTTTTGAAGTAAACTTAAGGACTTCAGGTAAAATAATAGTATTGCTATGTTTAGTTAAGTTAGTTTGCTTTCCACCAGATGTGAATTCTTCTGCATCTTTGTTATTTGAAATATAACGGTATAATATTTTTCTATGAAACAGTAAAATATTCAGACAATGAAGATGAGTTAATTGTTTCTTACCGCATGTACTATGCTGAGGAGGACTTCTCGAGATGCGTGGCCGGTCAAAACCTTTTTGAGGGCATCTGATGTCAACGGGAAATGAGCTCCACCGGTTATGAATTCACCTAGTCGCAAAAATGGTATCACCAAACTGAAGGACAAAGAAAAGTAGGGCTGAGATTGGAACTAAATATGAAAATTATAAGCAAAAATAGTAGAGAAATATTGGCATAAAACAGATAAAACCCAACTACTAATCTTCAATCTTCAAACCTTCGCAAGAGTCAATGTTTATCTTCATGAAAAAATTCATTGAAACAATCTTCCTGGCTTTGGTACGATGAAAATAGCATTGCCAATATATTTGCATACCAAAATGTTCAGAAAACGGAAAGAAAAAGCCTTTGAATTCTGAGTCAAAGAAATTTTAAGGCAGCATTCAGATTCAAAGAAGTCTAAGCAAGCATTGTGTAAGCCTTTCATCAAGGACTACTCCAAATTACTACGTATTGCACTTCCAAATTTGTTGCTATTGTTGACCTTCATATGTGCTCCATTCGCCGTATTCATTTCTGTGTGAGTTTATCGTATCACGTGCATGAATTTTCACCCACATAAAAATTTTTCATCAGGTAAAAATGATAGCTTAGGTTTTAAACATTGGATAAAAGTCGCTCTAGAAATGGTGTAGGTGTAATTATAAATTAGTGTTTGAAAGATAATGTTGTAAAAGTTAACAGAATTGGAGATAGAATTGTAGTCCTAAAGATTGTTGTTGATACTATGATTTTTAATGTTATAAGTGCCTTCAGTAGGTTTAGATATAGGTTCAAAAGAAAAATTTTGGAATAACAGAAGAACTAATACAAATGATACCTTTTGAAAAAGAATTTTTAATTGAGGAGATCTAAATGGGTATGTTGACAGATTGGTAAAAGATTTTAGAAATATTCATAATGGCTATGGTTTTAGAGTGATTAATAAAGAAGGTAAAACTATATTAGATTTTCTTTAGCTTATGATTCTGTTATTGCTAATATTTTATTTAAAAAAATATATGAGCATATTATTACTGTAAAGAATGGATCTAATAAAACAAAAATCAATTATTTTCTTATGAGAAAAAAAGATTGTCGAGAATGCAAAGATTTTAGAATTACTCCAAGTGAAAATATAAGTACTCAACATAAATTATTAGTTCTAAATTTCAAAATGAAGAGATATAAGATAAATAATACAATAAATCATTGTCATAAAATTAAATTGGGGCACCTAAAAGACATAGATAAAATTATTTATATGAATAACTTCAAGATTCCAAGATTTGGGATGTTCATGAAGAAACTAATTTTATGTGAGATAAAATAACAAGTATTATTAAACAAGTGTCAAAAGATGTACTTGGAGAATAAAAAAAAATATAAATAAAAATAGTTTGTGATAGAATAATAATGTGCAAGAAAAGATAAAATATTTTCTATAAAAATTAGTTTAAATATAAAAACTTAGAGAACTAAAAAAAATATAAGGTGGCCAGTAGTGAGTCTAAGAGAATACTTTATGACGCTAAGAAGTGATCTTCATAATAAATTAAATACTAAAAAAGGTGAAAAATATATGAATAAAATAGCCAAATAAAGAGAAAAGAAAATTAAAGATCTAATTAAAGCAAAAAGTAATAAAGATAAAAATCAAGGAGTGCCTTTCTTAGAGAAAGATATTCAACATAGGTGAATGAGCTATTTTGATAAACTTTTCAATGAATTTTCTGAAAATACAATCGACCTTAGTGATCATAATATCATTCATAATAATTTTTTTTTTAATTTTCACAGTTCCAGTAGTACAAAGGAAGTTGATGAGGCTTTAAAGAAAACCAAGTGTGAAAAATCATTGGGAACCGAAGGTATCCTTATTGAAATATGGAAATATCTAAGAGACTTGAGATTTTCTTGGCTTACTAAATCTTTAATATTATTTTAAAAACTAAAAAGATGTTCAAAAATTGGAGGAAGAATATTTTGGCCCCCATTTTTAAGAATAAAGAAAATATACAAGAATGTGATAATTATAGATGAATTAAGTTAATTGTCGTACTTTAAAATAATGGGAGAGGATAATTGAACATAGGCTAAGATGTGATACAAACATTTCTCATAATCAGTTTGGATTTATACCAGGCAAGTCTACCATGCAAGTTATATAGTTGTGAGAGGTTTGATGGAGAAGAATAGAGAGTAAGGAGGATCTACATTATTTTTATTGATTTAGAAAAAACCTATGATAAAAATCCATGAAAAGTTCTTTGGAGAGTTCAAGAAAAGAAGGATGCTGATATGATTTATATTCAAGTCATTAAAGATATTTCTCACATAGCTCAATCCATCTACACTTGATGATGATCTTGTGCCTAATCCACATGCAACACCCTATAATTATATTCCCAATCTAGTTAACTCTTCGCAAATCTCTTGCCTAATCATGTTGGGTGACATGGCCCTATCACAATACTCAAATTGTTGCTAATAGGACCCCCAAAAGTTTTATCAATTGTCCAAAAAAATACTCACTTAAACTTTCTATGGACAACTATAATTCCATTCATAGAAACTACTCATTTCACTTTATTCTTCACGCCTATGAGCAATAATGCCATGCAAGTCCTCGTTTTTTGAATTTCTCATCCTTCCTCCATGACTTCGGTTTTAGTGCAGAACACCTCATTATTTGCATTGCATATAGTCCACTAATCCACACATGTTATTTTTTAACCCATGACTACATGCGGAATTTCTCTTCTATACATCGCATAAAAGAATGAAAGTAAAGGCTAGTATCAAAAAGGAATTGCTTAGCTTTTCATTCTACATAGACGTGCTTACAAAGCAAATCCCCACTATAATATATAAATTATGGGCTAAAATTTTAAAGAATAACTGCTCTACCTTCAAAACTAAGTCCTGCCTAACTTGACAGGTATATTTTAACCTTAACTTGATTCCCATGAGCAATGAATGGGACTATGGGAAACATTACCCTGCCTCGTGACTTCAGGCACGTCATGTATGTCATAGTTCATGCGCCATACTAGCTGATTTCTATAATACAATTAAAGATATATGTTAAAGGTTTCATCTTTTCTTTATCGATGTAAAAATCTTATACTTTAGAACAAGCCTTAGTGTTTCCGTTTTAGTACAAAACAATTCTAGAACCATGCTTACGCGTGCATCAGTCTATTTCTAAATTCACAAGATTAGTTCGGGAACAATGGCAACTCTCAAGATCTTCAAGCGAGGCACCTAAAAAAAAAAAAAATGGGATCACTCAGCCCATCAATTCCTTATCCCAATATTGTTCACCAACTCAAAGGAATAATAT
>JXCR01048907.1:64388-88021 GCA_002079205.1 Phalaenopsis hybrid cultivar | reverse complement strand
AAACACAGTTGATTTAACTTAACATGCATGCTCGCAGTAGGATTGAGTAGAAAATGAGAATTTATAAATCTGACCCAATATAATTGGGCCAAGGAGGCTAAAGCTGAAGTTGAACACCTTTTTTTTTATTATTTTTTTAAATATTCATGTTTGGCTTCCATGGGCACCCGATGCTATCACATTAATTGTACTTCTTGATCTGTCGGAAAATACATCTGCATGCCATCCATCCNTGATCTGTCGGAAAATACATCTGCATGCCATCCATCTCTTGCCAATTAATGACAGTTAATTTCATGTTGATCTGTAATGAGCAGAACATTCAATTTTTAAGAGCGCATTTTAATTGCAGAATCTTTCATTTCTTAATTTACATATATTTTTACCTGTTTTCAAATGCTTCCTTTAGGAGCGTTCCTTTTTTGTTTCTAATTGTATTTTGTAAATTTCTTTGCAATTATGGCCTCTACCATCACAACTAAAGGTTTCCACTAAGGTTTTTGTTAGAATATTAATTATGAGCTCCAGTTTTTAAAGACTTTTCAAAGCAAAGTTACTATTGAAAACATTAGATGAATATTTTAGAAGATTAAGAGATTCAGATTAGTAAACAAATTCTGAATACATCGCATGATACACAATTTTAACTTTTATAAAAACAATACTGATAATTAATAATTACTGAAGTTCAGTTGATTCATGGGATATTCAAAGTATCGTTGGTTTCTGGTATGAATAATGCCTTATCCTAAATAAGTTTACAATTAAAATTGTTGAATCTTGATTTGTTCGTGAATCACAACCCAAGAAATAGTGTAAAGAACGTGTGTGTGTGTGTGTGAGAGAGAGAGAGAGAGAGAGAGAGAGAGGAGCCAATATTAATGAACAATAATCCATTCGATTATTTACAAAATGACAACCCTATTTATATGAGAGATGTACAATATGATAATATTATATTTTTTTCACTGCTTTAAAGTGATTCTTACTAGTGTATTTTTGTTATTTTACATGTATTAACTTGTTGTTCGGCTGCTCTCTGACTCAGTCCGACTAAGCTTAATTGGCTTCAGGTCAACATGATCAGTTCGGCCGACTGATATTCGTTCAACCAGATGAGATCAACTCGATCGGTTGAGCTTTGTGTATATGGGTTGACTGATTTATATGACATAGCTGTCGATCATTGACCCCTGATAAGGAGCCTCTGGGTGTCTCCGAGATGGTTGGATATGCTTGGAAACTAGATCTCCCTCAGATTGGCTTTTCTATAATGGTTGGCTCGGAAGCTTTTTTGTTATGTTTTTGACTGAATTATTCGGGCTCGGATCATTTGGTTGGCTTTGGCCTTGTTGAATTTAGCTTGAACAACTTTGATTGGTCGGACAGGTGAGCCTCATGGTCTTCTGTTGACGGGCCTTCATTGTACTCTTCCCTTTTGGTTAATTTTATCTTCTCAGAATCAGTGCTGACACATTTTTTTATGAACGTATTTAGTTTCACAATTCTCTTCTTGAAAGTAACATTGCAATAAAAATAAGAGGATTTAATACAAAAAGTAGATTGTATTTATTATTAATCAATGATTCAGTAATTGAATTCTCTTGATTTTCATGCATTTGAATTCTCAGAATCAGTGCTGACACATTTTTTTATGAACGTATTTAGTTTCACAATTCTCTTCTTGAAAGTAACATTGCAATAAAAATAAGAGGATTTAATACAAAAAGTAGATTGTATTTATTATTAATCAATGATTCAGTAATTGAATTCTCTTGATTTTCATGCATTTGAATTCTCAGAATCAGTGCTGACACATTTTTTTATGAACGTATTTAGTTTCACAATTCTCTTCTTGAAAGTAACATTGCAATAAAAATAAGAGGATTTAATACAAAAAGTAGATTGTATTTATTATTAATCAATGATTCAGTAATTGAATTCTCTTGATTTTCATGCATTTGAATTCTCAGAATCAGTGCTGACACATTTTTTTATGAACGTATTTAGTTTCACAATTCTCTTCTTGAAAGTAACATTGCAATAAAAATAAGAGGATTTAATACAAAAAGTAGATTGTATTTATTATTAATCAATGATTCAGTAATTGAATTCTCTTGATTTTCATGCATTTGAATTCTCAGAATCAGTGCTGACACATTTTTTTATGAACGTATTTAGTTTCACAATTCTCTTCTTGAAAGTAACATTGCAATAAAAATAAGAGGATTTAATACAAAAAGTAGATTGTATTTATTATTAATCAATGATTCAGTAATTGAACTCTCTTGATTTTCATGCATTTGATTCCTAGAAATAAGGCACGATGAAACTTTTCCCATTTCTTATTTGCTCCAAGACTTCTCTTGATTAAACCACTCTGCTTCCGAGTGTCATGATGGAGAAGGTGTCTAACAGCTTTGCGACGTCACCGATAAAGATCTAATTCGTTGGGTCTTTGGGAAGCCGAAAGGATAGGACCACACAGAATGCGAAAAGAAGGCTGTTGTTAATAAGAGAGAGGCAACTGCAACTTCCTGGCGTATCAAGTGGGGTCGTCTGATTCATTTCTCGACAATAAGCGATGGAATGTTCAGCCAATCGGCCCGACCATTGATTCGATAGCCCAACCTTCTGCTGCGTTGCTAATCGAATTGGTCACGCAAGAGGCTGATGGTGCTTTGCCCTGACACAGTGTGGTTGCTATATCAATTACATCGTCTAAGTTGGATCGGCTCTTGAGTATGCGGAGCCTCGGTCTCATTTATTTTTATTTTTGTTTTTTTAAATATTTTTTTCTTTATATTGTTTCTTGGTGTAAATGGCTCAGCATTCATCTTAGATGATGACAGCTCTGGCGGGCTTGGGTGAGAATTCGACCGCGGCGCCAGTGATAGCAACCCAAGTGCTAGTAGAGGGCAGTCGACTCTCAAATGAGGATGATGGTGTTGATCACCTAGATGATCCTGCCGAGTCTTGCAAGGCGGTGACAGGCGACATCGATCGGTATCTGGGGCATCTTTGTGACAAACCACACAAAAATGTTTTGGTGGCTCTAGAGGGTATCGATCAGTGACTCCTTGTATCCTGCTTCAAAACCTTCACTTACTAGAAAAAATTACCAGTGCCACCTTTGGTTGTCGGGATTCAATGGGTGATCTCACTGATTATGAGACCCTATTCTCACAGGTTGTCGAGCTTGAGAGGTTCTTGTTGGATGCTTATGACCACCTAGGGGTAACAAGTGCGAGACTGCTTGAGATTGTCTTAGATAATGATTACCTTCTCGTCGCCCAGAAACTTCACAGCTTTGGCAGAGTGATGGTTCCCAATGCTTCAATTTTCTCTCCAAAGAAACCATAATGGGTCGACCGTAGCTATCAATCGGTCGTTGTCGAGACCCATTTTATCGGACACTAACTTGAACAGGATGTTCACTGAGTTGCATGTATCTATGATCGTGCAATCGATCTAGTAGTTGTTGATCAATGAGGTGACGATGATAGCGTCGTTGTAAGGGTTACCCTTAGGAGGCAATTCTTTGTTGATGAAAGCTATGGGAGGATATGAGCTGCGTTTGAGCATGAGGGCAGCTGTGCATAGTCTCCTTATCGAAGCCTCTTCAGGCTAGCTTGGTGGGATGCATGTCCACCCCCTTCGAAGATAGCGGGAATTATGCCAATGATGCAAATTTCCTGTGCTTGGACTGGCTTGTCTGATATTTCCTCCACTCGAGCTTTCCCCTAGCTTTGGCTCATCACTCTTGGCAACACAAACTTCTTTAGTTTCTAGTCATTGATCAGCTCTTGGATTAGGCCTCAGAGATGCCGACACTCCTCCGTGTTGCACCCATGATCTCGATGGTATACAATACTTCTTAGGATCCTTGAGATAAGCGACATTATTCTTCGCGGGTGCTCTCTTGAAGTACTCTTTATTTTGTATGACCTCCACTATCTCGTCCATTGAAACTTACAAAGAATATTGTTTTGGGTATTTTTAGTTTAGGCAGCGGGTGCTCATTGTATCAAGACGGTCGTTGGTCAGGATTTCGGGTTTGACTTCCTCTACAATCGCCCTGTGGTCTCTGGGTGGCCGAGTGTCTTCTTATTAAGGGCAGGCGGAAGGATGCAAGCCAAGTCTTGGTTTCCACTCCCGAGCCAATGTTAGTTGATTGGTGCTGACCTAACACTATCGAAATATTGGGAGTTTCCTTCTCTTTCCATGGTTGGGGAAGGGGGGCCGTTAGGCATCGGCCCTTCCTCTAGGGGGTGCCGATCTCTTCCCCCGGCCAATGCATCTCGGATGAAGTCCAACATCTAATCCTTTTAACTCTTGGATCTGTTGAGTTACGAACTCTCTGGTGCATTCTATGTTGTCGATGTCTCTTTTGTGAGTTTCTTCTTCTTGGGCTACTACTCTTCTTATTTGTTACATGATTCACACTTACCGCACCTTTTAGAATGTTGATCCTGATTTGTCTGTAAAGCACACCCAAAGAATAGAACATAAATAAGGAGAGGGAGAGCGAGAGATGGAGAAGTGAATAATAATGAACAGTAAGCCGGGTTTTTATTCACGAATGATCTTCTTATTTATATGGAAGAGGGTACAATATGATGGTATCACATTTTTATCCTTGCTCTAAAGGGGTCAGTACTGGGATATTTATAATCTCTTACAAATAAGAAATTATTGTTTGATTGTTCTTTGGCTCAATCCGACAAAGCTTATTAGCTTTGGGTTAGTTGAGATTCGCTCGACCAGATGAGATCAACTTGGTCGGCTAAGCTTTGTTGATATGGGTCTGTCTAGTTGTCGATCATTGACCTCTGATGAGGAGCCTTTGGGATGGTTGGAGATGCTTGGGAACTGGATAATCCCTCAAATTAGTTTTCTCGTAATGGTTGGCTCGGATGCCTCTTTGTCTCGTTCTTGACTGAATGATTTGAGTTCAGATCATTTAGTCTTCTTTTTGTCCTGGTGACTTGTTCAGCTTTGCCTTGCTGACTTTGGCTCGGATAGCTTCGTTTGGTAGTACGGGTGGGTTTCATGATCTTCTGTCGGTGGGCCTTCCTTCATTGTACTCTTTTTTTCTGGATTGTTAGAACTCCTCAGGATTAGTGCAATCACATTTTCATTTATAAATTTTTTATTTATTTATTGTTGCATCCGAAGATGAATTGTATCTGAACTCTTATTTATTTATTTGGTTATATGGTTCTTTGAAATTAGAAACCATGTTTTGAGAAATTATCCAGTTTATTAGTTTCCATATTGTTCAAAATCAATATGGATTTTAAATTTACAAAGGCTTTCAGAATGCATAAAGACCTACTAATTTATATTTGCGTCTCATGTGGGTCACATCGGTTGCTTGAAATTAGAAAACATGTTTTGAAGAAGTATCAGTTTTTATCTTTTGTTTGGATGTAGTTACAAATCAATATGAATTTAAAATTTTCAGTTTCTTTTTTCTCAGATTCAATATTAGTAAAAATGAAATCATCAATTTATAAAATATGTTTTATGTGCATAACCAACCAAATGAGCCACTATGCATTTTTTTTTTAGTTAGCTAAGCTCATCTTTTTGGTTCATTTATGTTGGCAAATAGGTAAAACCTATGCAAAAATAAAAAAAAAGTGTACTGATTAGAAGATCAAAGCACAAAACATAAGAATGCCATACAATTTCACCTAATTGATGGTTATGTTCTGTTGTTACCATTGTAAACTTGTTATAGTTGATTATGAACTATAGTTCTAATTTCTCATAGATGCATGTGACGCACCTCTTTTTTAAATGAAAATCTGTAAGGCAATGGAAAATATAATAAAGCTTAAAGCATCTTTAATGAAATGCTGCAATTATTGGGTACCTTTCAACGCCTCTATCCTTGTAGCGACATTACCATGAAGATTTACTCTTGTTTAACTCTGTTAAGCATATTTTTTCCATCGGAAAAACATGAGGCTTCAGAACTCAACCAATTATTACTTTATTGAATTCTATTCATTATGCCCTACTAAAATAATATCTTTCTTAAGTGTTATCATAGCATCTATTGGAAGATGGAAAATTGAATAAGGATAGAACTAGTAAAATTAATGTTGGATGCTTTAAAAGGACATAGGCATACTTGGTACTGTATAATAAAAGTTTCATATATATATATATTTTCAAATAATTATAACTGAAGAAAGGCCAGTTATTTGCATGTTTGTGCTGGATAACGGACTTCTTAATAGCTATATAGAGTAGTTAGCTGAGAAGTAATATAGGATGCTTGGTAGGTATTAGGAGTATCACTATTATGCATTTCTATAAGTAAAGCTCTCTGTTCTGTATGTAGTCTTTTGCTAAGTAAAGAAATGTTAAAGTTTAAATGGTTTTTTTCATGTCATTTCTTTGGGAAAATTTATATAGAAAAAAGCAGCATGGAGACTGGCATGAAGCAATTTTATAAATACATACATATTTTCATTCTTCGTGGTTCGAGTTATAGACTTAACTTTTAAATACAATCCTTACTACCGTTAAAGCAAGCAGGAAATCCATGGGAAACTAAACCTGTTGGGCTCAGCACTACTTTCTGCATCTAGAATTGCCACCGTTCGAAGCCGCATACTACATGCTATGCCGTAACTGCTAATGTTTTTTTATGCAAGATTAAGTTCAGTCCACTATGTCTCACGATATTGTTATTCTCCTCTACAGGATTTGGAAAAAGTCTTCGTGAAGATTCGTCCTATAAATAATTCAAAGAAGAAACCAGCAAAAGTTGAGTGATCTTATGATTTTATGAATTACAAGCTTATTATCAATAGGGATGATTCCTACTACTGTTCATAATCAAGTTTTGGTTCCTGGTACTGTGCTTCATGCGTGGATTTGAAATTGTTGCTTAAAATATTGTTTTTAAATTTATTTTATTCAGGTTAATGCATATTTGGTTGCATTGATTGATGGCCATGTCTTGTATACCGTATCATTTTTTTTAGTCACATGGCGAAGAGTTTTATGAGGGGACATAGAGCGTGTTATATATATTCCAAACTCACCTTTGTTATAGATATTCCAAAATCACCTTGATAAGCTGTTTAATTATTTTCTGACCACATAACTAACATTTTTGCCACCTCGCAAGATTAGTTAACTGGTGGGGGCGCCGCTGTCTTCCTTCTCCCTGCATGCATCGATTTTAAGTTTCTTCTGAAATACATTTTTAGTCTATTTGAGAATCAATATAGGTCCATAAACTTGCGAAATGTCAGATTAGGTTCAAATATTAATGTTTTGGCCCTTTTTCTGAGCTATCATGGACCATGTGATTATGTAGAAATGATAAATATTGAATTTTGAAATGTCATATTTGGTTCAATTTTGAACTCTTTATAGAGGATATCCAGCTGGTTAAATAATTTGTAGGTCTCAAGTTTATACCAGAAACAAGGTAAAACAAGATAAAACATAAATTCACACTTCGAAAAATCCAGAATACAGCAAACAATTTGGATAAAAAATTTCAGAAAAGGTAAGAATGCATTAACTGTAAGGAGTGATGACTAATCATCACTTGGGCGCCATTTTAGGATATTGAATGCAATTATTAATCTGAAACGATATGTAAAAGGTTCTTACAACCAGTCAAGATACTCTTCATACCTTGTCCAAACAAAATTGGCTTTATTTATAGTGGTTAGACTCTCCTAATTACAAGCATGTCATTCTAAAATATAGACAAACTAAAACATATATCAAGATATATAAATTGAATTAAAACTAAAGCTTCTGACATTCTCTCGGGTTGTTAAGGTTCCCTCATTGAGTAATTTTAAAATTTGATTTCTAGAGAGCAACCAACTTTGAGACCTTGAAAAATGTGTAGTTGTTGAAATCTCCAATCTCCATCTCCATGTAGGTTAAATTTGGTGATCCAAGCATCTTCCAACACTGAATTTTCAAACCCATCCTTCTTTGAAATTAAGAGAATCAGAATTGCGCACGGGGCATTGAGGTTCCTTGTGCTTGTTTGGAGATATCCTATATGCAGGTGTGTTGGGGATGACTGAACCAGACACAATGTCAATGACATGCTGTACCTTGACCCGACCCGTAATTACACAGAAATTTAGCTTTCAAAAGATGACCAAAATTTTGACCCGAATTTATGTTTAGCTGCTAGTGTGTAAAATTGAAATGTTATAAAATTTAGAAAATAATTTACACACTAAGCGTACTACTCAAGTATACGTATCATTTTAAGTAAAATGGAGTTTTCTTTTAAAACCCAAAGTATCGATCCCACAGAGAAGCGAGGTAAGAAAGTCGTTAGGCGAAATCCTAGTCTAATACTATCAAGTTTTAGGTTGGAAGATCGATTAAGATGGTGTTTTTATCTAGCAACCACTCCTAAATGCAAATATTAAATGTAAGGATAACAACTATTTCTAAATGCAAATGTTAATTCTAAAGATAACTTATCTGGATTAATTGTTTCGGAGAATTTCGAGATGTTAAAGACTACCCTTCTCGTGTGTTGACCTAGATAATGTATAGAAATGAAATGTTTAAAATAAAATGTTGCAGTGACAAATAAGAGCATATCTATACTTTACTTCTTTTGATTGTGTAAATAACATTAGCTAATTTAAAGTTGGTGTCGATATATATAGTAGTGCTGGGTAGGTTCTAGTCTCTCACTCCTAGTTCGCCCACTGTGCCCTCTCTATAAGATCTACCCTTAGTTCCAATCTATAGACTAAATTGATAAAAAAATCTAGTTTGTCACTCTAGAAACATCAATTTTACGCCCATAAAATCTTCAATTTTATCTCCCTATTTATTTGCACCCCTTTTCGGACGATCGCGACTTCTCTTTCTAAGGTAGGATGTGATACTTTCAAGTTAAGAAATCTTAGCCTTTTCGGGTCTATAAGTTTCTCAACAAGTTTTAACAATACAAGTGACCAATTTGTAAAGTAAAAGAATGACCGATAAAAATATCATCATATTTATAAAATAAGATAATTTCTAAGCAATTCTAAATTCTTAGACATGTATCTAATTCATTGCAAAAAGAAAAGTAAAATGAAGATAATGACATAAGCATTAAAAGAATTAATAAAATTATGTAATAAACTAAGTGTCAACAAGGAACGTATGTCTATCTACCCTCTTTCGAGCATATATGTATGCTTAGTATTCTATTAGTTTTATGCAACTATCTGCCACCTAGAAGCTTCTAATAGAAACAAATAATGAATTATATTTCCTTAAAAGTTGCATTGCCGCCCATACTATTTCACAATAGCTAACCAGACAAGTGAGTGCACTGCACTCTAGTTGCGAGATCACTGCTCTCCCGAGTCTTAGTTTCACTTACAACAGATTTTAACATAACATATTGTTACTTAAGTTATGTTAATGAAGCGAATGCGATATTACTCATCACATGAAAATAAAAATAATTATATCATGAAACAAATTTTCCTACACATGCCCCTACTTCATATTAAAAGAAAAGAGTAAAGAAAACTACTTACGATACATAGATAAAACACAACAGAAAACTTCTTTTAAATCAAAGAAAATCAACTAAAAAATGTTTATAACATTCACAAGATAATGAAGAACACAATATTTAGTTTTTTTGCCTCTGAAAGAAAGACGAAAAATCCCTCCAACAAGTCTCATGTTAGTCCATGCGCCGCTCATACTTTCTTACTCATATCTCTCTAAATCCCTCACCAATCACTCTAGTAAATGGAAAAATCTACATCACCATAAACTCACGCCAAACTCCTCCTAAAACACTTTCTATTTTCTTCTCAAGAGTCCTTGTCATGAGAGGCGCCAAGTCTCTCTATTTACCCCTTCTTTCTCCAAGAGACACATCTCTTCATCCAAAAGACACACCCTTTCACTCCAAAAGACATATCTCTTCATTCAAAAGCCACTCCAAGTGTGTAGATTCATTTAACCACTCCAAGGGGCGTGCATAGGCATCCAGAACCTTCCAAAACATCCCATAACCACCAAAAGTCGTCCAAAACTGTCTCCAACCATTTTAAGCGCTTAGGCACTATTTTCTCGTCGTCATTGACACCTAGGCGCCACCCTGCAGGCATCTCCATCGTTTCGCCTCATTTTGCTCCGTTTAACTCCGTTTCGCCCTATTTCAGCTTCGTTGCGCTAAAAATTGATATACCTACAAAATAGACATGGAAAATATCATTTCCTTAAATTATAATTTCATTCAAAAAATTTTGATAAATGTAAAGGAGATTAAGCATAGAAAGACATCAAAATGTGCCAGATCAGAATTTTCTTCCTTGCTCGATTTGACTCCAAATGACACAGTTTTTGCTCAATTTTCGCTAAAAGTCCATTTCTTGTACCTGAAGACAAAAACATGCAAATAACCTTCATGTAAATTGTAATATTATTAAAAATGTACATAAAATGATCATAAAATGTACACTAAAAATAGGTAATTTTCAGGTGGATCATATATCTCCAATAGAAGGCAATTCTATAGCAGGCAATTCTGCAGAAAATGCCTTCGAATTGTTGTCTTAATGCTCGCACTTTAGAAGAAGTTGTTGGCAGCCGTTTGAAACTCTTGGTTATGATCAAGAGGTATCCCATAGTTGTCTTCTTAATATCTTTCAAAAGTAATGAAGAAGTAGAAGTGTTGATTTCAATACTTCCTTGAATCTCCTCCTTCATGTGTACTAAAGTGGTTTGAATTCCCTATTTGACAAAAAAATATGTGTTAGCATACCCATTTTGAATTGTACCACGATCATATTGTCAAGGCCTACCAAGCAATATGTAATAAGAGTTCATAATAATTAAATCACATAAAACCTGCTTTTAAAGTTCCCGAGCAATCAAAAATGACATCATGCCCTATCAATTGATTTTAATTTTAGCCCCCTTCTCGAGCCACCTGATATGGTAGGGATGGGGATGAGGTTGAGTAGTTAGCCCAGGCTTCTCTACCATGGTTTTTACTTGAACTTGCCCTGAACCCGACCTAGCACGAATCCGATCTAGCTTGAATCAGACCTTACCCGAACCTATCCTAGCCTAAACTAGCCTTATCTTGAACACGACCTAGCATTGAAAAACCTAACCTAGCTCGACTCCGACCTGACCTAGCTTGATCCTGACCTCTAGCTCGAACCCAACCTAGCCCAAACCTAACCTACCTTAAACCCAATCTAGCCTAAACCCCACTATAATGAACCCAACCTAGCATGAACCCAACGTATCCCAAACTTGATCTAGCCCGAAACCAATCTAGTCCAAACCCAACTTATTCTAACACAACCGAGCTTTAACCTAACCTAGCCCGAACCCAAACCTAACTTGAACCCAACTAGCCCAAACCAAACCTAGCTCGAACTCTACCTAGTACGAAGCCAACCTAGCCTAAATCCAATCCAGCCCAAATACGACCTAACCAGAACCTAACCTTAGGTGAACCTAACTCTATCTAGCCTAACTCAACATGGCATTAGTTCATCCTTAGCTCGAGTCTAATCTTACTTGAACTTAACTTAACTCAACTTCATGTTTTACTTCATTTGTAGTAGTTTAATTCAAGTTTCATGTGTGTAGAAGAACTCAAGTGTATCTCATATTTTATGTTCATCATATATCATGTATAATTATTTTCAGATGTCAAATATATGAAAATAAAATAAGAAAAAAGAGGAGGCGAACCTCTCATATGTAGGTTCTCCTTGTGAATATTTTAATAATACGTGTCATTTGCCAGCTTACTTAGTTAAAAATCTTTTAAATAACTTAAAATTAACTTAAAAAAATTTAGTAATTTAAATAACTTCAAAATAATTTGAAAATCATTTAATAATGATTTCAAAATAAATAAAAATAATTTTAAACAAATTTAAAATTAATTTAATATATATAATTATAATTTAAAATAACTATAATTAACATAAAAATAATACAAAAAAAACTTTTAATGATATTTACAAAATGATTTAAAAATAACTTAAAATGTTATAAGGTAACTTAAGAATAATAATTTAATTATAATTTAAAATAATTTTAAAACTTTTAAAGATATTCTAAGATAATTTAATCCAAATACTTTAAATTTCTGAACCACACACCTAAATTAGATATTTAAACTCAATAACTTTAATTAACTTGCAACATTTAAGCTAAATAACAAACATTAATTTCAAACACTTAAACTAAATAACCTAAGGATAACTAAGTCATTTAAATTAAAGTAAACTAATTAACTTAAAGTAACTTGATCCTTCAAATTAAATAAGTCACTTAGATAAAAAGAAGCTTAAAAATTTAAATTTTCAAATAAAACGTTTATAACTTAAGCAACTTAAAATCTTTAAAAGATTTAGAACTTTAAGGTAAATTAAATCACGTAAGTTTACAAATGATATAAAACTTTTAACCATTGAGAACCAAATCTAAGGATAAAACTTAATGGAGGACACCGACCTAAACAACTAAAAAATGCAAACCTTTAAACTTAGAAAAAACTTTAATTTTAACCATGACTGAAAAACTATGAATAAAAAAGCACGAATTAAGCAACTAAACCCAAAAACAAATTAAAATTCACAACCTCTAGATCATGAAAACCAACTCTAAGTAGATCAACCTTGAAACCCTTGTTGGCACCATTTTTTGATACCAGGCTTATGGGATGATATTTCAGTCTCTTGAACTTCTAGAAAAATGCCCAAGAGCGCATCACACTTAACCATGCGCATCTTTACCCTAGAGCACCTGTGTCGAGTCCCTGTCGTGCTCGTGCTTTCGCTATGCCTGACGCATTTGCACTCATGTCTTGGCGCACCCGCATCTGACCCACGCTGGACCCGTGCCGACAAATAGAGGGGATTAGGCGCTTATGGACACTTTGGTCATGCTCGTACCCTCTTTTGGTCTGCCACACCTATGCCAAACCCACACTAGGTAAGTGCCGGCAAAAAAAGAAGGCGACTCATCGCGACAATTCTGGGCATGCCCACACAATTATTTGGTTCGGCTCACCCACGCTTGATCGCACTGGGCCTGTTATAGGAACCTAAGATGATAGTGCCCCCGTGGCTACTCCATTGCACACCCATGCCAGGCTGCAAGCAGTGGGTACGCCTTTGTTGCAACCATGACGCACCCACGCCAGGCCGCAATCAACTTTATTTTGGGCTGATTCCCACATTCGAGCTTGGGAGCCATTCTAGAATTTTGTTGTCATGAGGAGCTCTTCCAAGATAGAAACCTATCCAAGCCAACCCATACATACCTAGTGACCATGCCAAGTTCCACCTTCCCTTGGGAAAAAGTCATATCTCACCTTCAGGCCAAATGAAAGGGCTCAAATTCATTTCAGCTTCTTCTTCTTCTTCTATATCTATTTTGGGGAGCTTGCTTTGGATGAGTTCTAGTTAGTGCACTTAAAGAAGAAGAAAGAAGAGCATTTCTAGGAGCTTCTCTTGCTGAAGGTTGATACACTAAAAAATCATGCAATTATTCATATGTATTTAAGGATTATATTTGGTGATATTGCACTTTAAAGAAATATATTTTCATGTTTTCTTGCAGGTGTACTAAGTTTGGGCATTTGGAGCTTAAAGGATTCAAAAAGTACGAAATTTGGAGTCAAAAGTGATGTTTTCCAAAATTTAAACTGGCGCCCAGTGATCCCGATATTTTGTATATGTAAGGATTAATGAAGTCAACACCACCATTTTTAGATTTTAATCCCCGACAATGGCGCCAAAAATTTGATCCCAGAATACTTAATGCTTATGCACAGTATAATAATAGTTCTGATGATATTTTTTACTTATATTTATTTATTTTGCAACAAAACCAAAAACTTGATTCTGAAGANACTACGCAAGTATACGTATCGTTATCAAGTAATATATGACTTTTTGATTAAGACCTGAATATCGAACCCACACGGAAGATTATGCAATACACACTTTTTAGAAAATTTTTCTATTTTTAAAAAGATAATTACTTAAGCTAAAAACATTTTTGAGATTATGCAATATACACTTTTTAGAAAGTTTTTCTATTTTTAAAAAGATAATTACTTAAACTAAAAATGATTTTTGATAGGATTTAAAATTTAAATATTTTGGTATTTTTGATATTTTAACGAAACAGTAACAACTTAAAAAGATAACTAAAGTTTTTGTAAAAGAAAAATTTTTAATATGAAAATATTTTTCTTCTTATCATGAATTAGTAATAAGTATAGAAATTCTATTGTGAAAGTATACAAATTGTGCTGTGCCAAATATGAACAATAATATTCTTTACCCTGACTAGAGATGCTATAAAGAACATTGACTAATTTAAAATTTGAATAGTTCTGAAGACCGACTAGGCAGGGAAGATACTAGCTCTCACTCTAGATTTCCCTCGATTCCCTCCACATGCGAGCCAACATTCTTGTATTAGAATCTAAAACAATAAACCAAGTCGGGGGCTTTAACCCATCACTTTAAAGTCCTCTAACTCTACCCCATCAATGAATATTTCCTTATTTATTTGCACTCAATCATATGAACTACATTCTCATTCATACAATCTCATGTGATTCTTTCCAATTGTTAATTGAGACAATCAAGCTCGGTTCTTACATGTTCTCACAATAAATTTTAACATCTGGATTGGCCAAATTAAGAAGTAAATGAAGTGCATGGATTTAAATCATCATAACATCTTCCATCATTAAAGATCAATACTCTCCACAACTTCTATCCAAAACTTAGTTACTTATCATTTTAAGAAGAAAGATAAAGAAAACTACTCAGAATCTATAGAGAAAACAAAATCACACTTTAGTTTAAAAGAAGAAATCATTGTCAAACCAACAACAAGTCTTGATTAAAACCAAAAGTAGTCTAAAACAAAAAGATAAAAACTTATCTCAAGTCCTCCACCAAACTCTTGAAGTTCCTTTGAATCTCTTATCTTTTACAATCACTCAAAATAAAATAACAAAAATGATAAAGTAAATAAAAAGTTGTTCCTAAAAATCTCTCCGAACTAACTCCCGAGAAAAGAACTTTCAAAATTTGCCAATATTTTCAGGACTCTTTTCTAAGTCCGCTCTTCTTTCTTTTATAGTTTTCCAAGAGGTGCCTTGGGATTTCTTCAAAATATGTCTTGATTCGATGTATTTGCCCAAAAGAAGCATCATTTCATGATAATTTTCATCCATGGTGGTTACAACCACCTATTAAGCCAATGGGTGCCTCAAAAACCTCTTCGAAAATCGTGAAAATCGATTTTACTCGTCTAATAACTGCCGCTGGAGCTTAAGAGCGGGGTCTCGACGCTTAGGCGCGACCTTCTCTGTTTAACCGGCGCGTAAGCTCCGGATTTGGCGCTTAGGCCCCAAAACTCTTTTGCACAATTTTTCACCTTTTTGCTCCAAATTTGATCCTTTTTCACTCCTTTAAACATTCTTTCTATTTTTACTTGTATCTGCAAGAAAAACACAAAAATAATTTTCATTAAAGCGTAATATCTCAAAAATAGGTATAAAAATTTGTCAAAAAACACTATATATTTTAGGTGTATCAAAATCCCCCAAACTTAAAATGTCACTTGTCCTTAAGTGACACTTCAATCTTTAAAAATCAAATATGTATGATATGTGGAGGGTTTTTTTAGGAGTTACTAAAATTAGATTTAGAAATATAGTAGTCCAATTTAGAAAAAAATGATTAGTAAATGAGACCAACTTATAGTTTGAAAATTTTTAATGTTAAGAACTATGAAAATTGATCTCCTATCTAATTAAGAAATATTGTAAGGTTCTCTAAATTTAGATTTTAAACTTATTAATGTTAAGAACTATGAAAATTTGAGTTATTATCTAATTCAAAAATTTTGTAATTTCTTTTATTTTCTCTACTTAAAAAATTTTTATTAAAAAATAATTTTACTTACTATATTATATTTATAAGCTTAAGATTTTATCAAGTCTTATACTTTAAAAAGATCAAATGTAGAACCAATTTTCGATTCGACACTAATCCTTAAGCTTCTCATCCCTTACATTTCTTTTTCTTTTTCTTTTTCAGGCAAGGATTACTATATTTAGATAGACCTTTAATGATTTTGAATTCCACTTCTCATTTCCTAAAGTAAAGTTTTGATATAATACTTTTACTTATAAATATAATAATAGTTTTGAAAATCATTTTAATAAAAGGAATTTAACTATTAAAAATAAAAGTCTAAATTATCTAAATTTTTCAAAAATACAATTTTTCGTACTAAAGATAGTCACTTATATTAATCATTTTCTATACTAAAAATTTTTAACTTAAAGTTTTTCCTCATTACTTAAAATTTTAACTAAAATTTCTTGCTCATTTTTAAAATCAAAATTTTCTTCCCTAATATAACTTCATATATGTAATCAATTTTTTCTCATTTATAAAATCAAATTTTACTTCCCTAATATAACTTCATATACATAATCATTTTTTTTAAATTCAAATTCACTTGTAGTACATTTGAGAACAAATAAAATTCCAGTTTTGAAAATATTTTTCATTCCTCCACAAAACTTAAATTTTTAACGGACTAAACAATTTAGCATTAGATAATTATATAGGCAGGAAATGAAAATTGAAATAAGATGCTAACAGGAATTTTTACATCTTAATTATATAAGTATAAAACTAAAGGCATGAGTAAAATTAATTTTGATCAAATTTTCTAACATTTTATTTTAGTTTAATATGTAGAGATTCAAATAGACTTCTAAATAGTGGGTATAAAAGGAAACAACACACAAACATGATAAAAGAAAAATATAGAGTAGTACTTTCTGAATTTTAAGTTTAAGATTGAAACTAGCAAATTTTACAACAAATCAAGAAGTAAATGAAGTGCATGGATTTAAATCATCACAACTTCTTCCAACATTAAAGATCAATACTCTCCACAACTTCCATCCAAAACTTAATTACATATATTTTAAGAAGAAAGATAAAAAACTACTGAGAATCCATGGAGAAAACAAAACCACACTTTTGTTTAAAAGAAGAAATCATTGTCAAACCAACAAAAAGTCTCGATTAAATCCAAAAGTAGTCTAAAACAAAATGATAAAAACTTATCTCAAGTCTTCCACCAAACTCTTAAAATTCATTTGAATCTCTTCTCTTTTACAATCACTCAAAATAAAATAACAAAAAGGATCAAGTAAATAAAAAGTTGTTTCTGAAAATCTCTCCAAACTAACTCCCTAGAAAAGAACTTTCAAAACTTGCCAATATTTTCAGGACTCTTTTCTAAGTGCTCCCTTCTTTCTTTTATAGTTTTTCAAGAGGTGCCTTGGGATCTCTTCAAAATGTGTCTTGATTCAATGAATTTGCCCTAGAGATGCATCCTTTCATGATAATTTTCGTCAATGGTGGTTACAACCACATATTAAGCCAATGGGTGCCTCAAAAACCTCTTTAAAATTTGTGAAAACAAATTTTACTCGTCTATTAACTGCCACTGACGCTTAAACGTGGGGTCTCGACGCACAATCTTTGTTTAACCGGCGCTTAAGCGTCGGATCTGGCGCTTAGGTGCCACAAGTTTTTTGCACAATTTTTCACCTTTTTGCTCCAAACTTGATCCTCTTTCACTCCTTTAAGCATTTTTTCCATCTTTACTTGTATCTGCAAGAAAAATATAAAAATACATTCCATTAAAGCGCAATATCTCAAAAAAGGTATAAAATGTGTCTAAAAATACTATATATTTTAGGTGTATCACCCAGGCGCCAGAGTTGGCGCCTACGCACTAGAATACAGAGAAGACGACGCCTAGGCGCTAGATTTCATCGCCTAGGTGCCAGCGCAGTTATTTTCACAAATGCATTGAATTTGGATGATTTTGAAGTGATGCCTATGGAGCTCTTAGCAAATTTGTCCCTACATTATAAAATAATGTTTTTATGTCAGAATGATGGGGTTGGCGTAAGTATTTAGAGAATGTTTGTGAGTGGGGCATGAGTTCTGAGTTGGTGGAGGGTGTGCAAGTGTCTCTAAGAGTTGTAAGAGGAGATGGAAAGTGAGAGATTTCTTCTTCCTTACATTTCTAAGAGTGATTTGAGTGTTATTGTAAAGAGAAAAAGAGATTCAAAGGAATTTCAAGGGATTTGCTGGGGAAAGAGATCGAGTTAAGTTGTTTTACTTTTCTTTCTTGTTTTGTAAACCTGTTTTTATATATAAAACTTATGTTTTGTTGTATCTTCCTCATGAATTTTGAGTAGATTTCTTTGTTCTTCTCCCTACAAAAAGAAATGGTCATGTGATGATATAGGATTGTTGTGCATTATTTTAATTTCATATTTGTGATGATTCAAACTTCAAACTTCATTTACTTTTTGATCTGGCCAATTGAATTATTAAGATTTGTTATGAAACATACAATCCGAGAGAGTTATGCTTTCCATAAAAAAATATAAGTCATATTCGATTTCATGGATGATAATGTGGTCCATGCGGTTGAGTGCAAATAAATAGAGAAATATTCATTGATGGGCGTAGAATTGAAGATTTTAGAGTGACAGTCTAAAATCCCCATTTTGGTCCTGGAGTTTTGAAGCTAAAGCTAGATGTTAGCCCTCAGGCGTGGGGAACGTGGGAACTCTGGAGTAAGAGCCAGTATCTTCCCAACCTAACCATGGATTTAGGGACTAAACACTAGATTAGCTAATATTCTTTATTGCTTGTAAAAAGGATAAAGAATATAATTGCTTCTATTTGACACAACACAAATTTATTCAATTTGATGATTCAGTGACTATAATCTCGTTGTTTGAGGAAAGATGCTTTCTTAAATTGGAACTCTTTGTCCCAAAACCTAGTTTAGTTTTGGTAAATTTAACTTTGAAGTTTAGAGATTAGTGTAGTAAACTTAGTTTCTTTAGTGGTATTAAACAAATTTGAACTTATTTTTCTTACTTAAGCGTTCTATAGTTCAAATATCATGCTTTTGTGTGATTTTCCAAATAAATTTTCACCTCTGTGGGATCGATACTCATGATTCTATTAGAGCCCTTTATTACTCGAGCGATATGTATACTTGCGGTTGCAACTTAGTGACGATTTAAAATTGAAAGTAACCTTAATTCACTAAGAGTGACAACTTTAGATATTTTAAAAGAGAAAACTTGTTATACTTAAGTAGATTTTATTGTGGTTAATTTGCATATTTTTGAGTATAGCCTTGTGTGTTGCAGTGTTGAAAAACATACATAACACACAACAAAAACCCACATCAAGTTTTTGACGCTGTTGCTGAGGAGATTATGGTACATTACTTAAAATACTTTGTTTGAACTATAAATTTTATTTTTAGAACAACAAAAAATATAAAAAAAAAAGAGAAAACAACAAAAATATTTTTGTTCTTGTGTGTGCTTATCTTTATAATTGTTACTTGTGTTTGTGTATGCAAAGATTAGGATCCAAAGGATTAGCATCTTATAATTCAGAAATAGAACGAACTATAAGAAAATTTTGTAACGAAAAAAAACTTAACAAAATGATGAACAATTTAAATAATCAATGTATGGAAGATGAACATCAATAGAGACCATTAAAATATTATGCTAACCCCATCGTAGATGAAATTCACTTAATTATACAAACTCATGTTGTAGCTGCTAATTTATTTGAGCTTAAACGTACTATTATTCAAATGATACAAAATAATCAGTTTGGGGGAGCACCATCTGAAGATCTGGATTTACATCTTGCTAGAACTGTGTGTTATATTTAAATATGATGAAGTGTCGAATGACGCTTGTCGCAGCCCAAAACTCGTCATTCGCGACCGCCTCCAATTCTCTCTTTGTTAGATGTGTGTCTTTTGTTTGAAAGGAGTCGCCACTCTGTTTATCTATTTTTTATTGCTCTAATCTCCAGTTAACTTATTCTCTTGAATCATGTTAATGATTTCAAGATTTTAAGGAACTAGGAAAAAAAGGGCTAAAAATAGAGAATATAAGAGAAATGTCGAAAGGATTTTTTTATTGTGGTGAACATTATAGAGAAATACTTTCTCATAGAAGGAAAATCAAATGAAAAATAATTAGTCAGAGATTTTAGGTGTATCATAATTCCCGAGTTCTTAATTTTCTTATAAGAGCAAACTCCTATAATTAATTACATCTTAGACAGTTAAAACTCTCGAAGAAAACTCCTGATTCTCATCAACACTCATTCTTCTAAGAAATGTCAAGGTCAAGGAAAGAAACATCAAATGTTTTATTGCAAGGGAAATAGATTTTTAAGAATCTGATTCTACCCTAAAGGTTTTGTTTTTTTTGTTCATGTCATGTCATATCATTTTGTTTCTATTTTATTTTACTCATGTCATTTTTATGTCATGTCATGTCATTTTGTTTTGTTTTGGTTTTGTTGTCTTGAAAATCCCACTTCTGAATGTCGTCCTACAAAATAGAGTTATCACACCCTATAACATGCAAAGGAAATCTAAAGTAAAATTTTTGTTTTCATGTCTCTAAAAAACCTGCAAAACAAAACACGGTTAGCATTAAATCATGTTTTCAGATTTATCAGTTTGTTTGGTCATTTAATTTGTTGAGCAAATTTTAAACGACTCGGTCAATATGTCTTTGGCTCCGTCGTCCCGGGGCCGTAAAATATTCAGATTTACTTAGTTCGAATGATGTTTAAACCAGGACCCAAAAAATTCTTGTCAGAAACCACATATTGTGTCGTTCAATAAATCTTCGTAAATCTGAACACAGGTGTTCTAGTTTAAGATTTAATGTCTTTTAAGATGAATTTTATGTCATCTATGTTGGTGAGTTGGATTCTTATGATGTCATTTGTTTTAAGTCATATGTCGATTAGACCTGAAGGAATTTAATTGAAACCTAATATTTAGGTTTAATATTGGTGAAACTTAAGTTATGAAGATGATTTAAGTTCAATGTAGGTAGAACCTAAAGTTTGAAATGGTTTAAGTCCAATGTGGGTAGGACTTAAATGTTTTAGGTTCAATGTAGGTAGAACCTAAAGATTTAATATGGTTTAAGTCCAATATAGGTAGGACTTAAGATGTTTTAGGTTCAATGCAAGTAGAACCTAAAAATTAAAATGGTTTAAGTCCAATGTATTTAGGACTTAAGTAATTTAGGTTCAATGTTGGTAGAACCAAAGGATTTGAATGATTTAAGTCCAATGTAAATAAGACTCAAGGTATTTAGGTTCAATGTCGTTAGAACCTAAGGATTTGAAATGGTTTATGTCCAATGTAGGTAGGATTTAAGATATTTTAGATCCAATGTAATTGGGATCTACGGTTGATTTAAGTTCAAGTTGGTTTGAACCGAAGAGTTTAAGTTGAATCAGGTTTGAATTGACTTAGTTTCAAGTTGGATTTAACCTAAGTGTTTGAGTTGAGTTTGATTAAAGTTGGTTTTGAACATGAGGTTTGGTTAACTTGGGTTCAAGTTGGGTTGAACCTAAGTTTAAAGTTCAGTTAAGTTCAAGTTAGGTTGAACCTAAAGCTGATGTTAACTTAGGTTCAATTTGAGTTGAACTTGAGTTAAAGATTTGATTTAGGTTCAGTATATGTTGAACCTAAGATTTGGTTAACTTGGGTTCAGGTTGGGTTGAACCTTAAGTTTGAAGTTGACTTAGGTTCAATTTGGGTTGAACCTAAAGTTGATGTCGACTTAGGTTCAATTTGAGTTAACCTGAATTAAAGGTTTGATTGAGATTTAGTATATGTCGAACCTAAGATTTGGTTAACTTGGGTTCAAGTTGGGTTGAACCTATATTTGAAGTTGAGTTAGGTTCAATTTGGATTGAACCTAAAGTAGATGTCGACTTAGGTTCAATTTGAGTTGAACCTGATTTAAGGGTTTGATTTAGGTTCTGTATATGTTGAACCTAAGATTTGGTTAGCTTGGTTCTTGTTGGTTTGAACCTAAGTTTGAAGTTGAGTTAGGTTAAATTTGATGTCGACTTAGGTTTAATTTTAGTTGAACCTAAGTTAAAGGTTTGATTTAGGTTCAGTATATGTTGAACCTAAGGTTTAGATTTTAATTTAGGTTCAATTAAAGATTTGATTTTAGGTTCAATTTGGGTTGAACCTAAGTTCTAGGTTTGATTTAGGTTAACTTCGGTTCAATTTGGGTTGAACCTAAGTTCTAGGTTTGATTTAGGTTCAATTTGGGTTGAACCTAATGTTTGATTAGACCTAATTGGGGTTAGGTCTAATTAGGGTTTAAAGGCTACTTAAACTTAATGTAGTTAAGGCTTAAGGACTAATTAAGTCTAATTAGGGTTAGAATTAACTATGGTTTATAAGTTGTTTAAGCCTAATGTGAATAAGGCTTAAGGATTAACTTAGTCGAATTGGGTTAAACTTAATTATGGTTTAAAAGTTGTTAAGCCTAATATAAGTAAGGCTTAAGAGATAATTAAGTCCAATTGAGTTAGACTTAATTATGGTTTAAAGGTTGTTAAGCATAATGTAAGTAAGGCTTAAGGGCTAATTAATTCTAATTGAGTTAGACTTAATTAGGGTTTAAATGTTGTTAAGCCTAATGTAAGTAAGGCTTAAGGTTTAATTAAATTTATTTAGGTTAGACTTAATTTTGGTTTAAAGGTTATCTTAAACCTAATGTAATTAAGATTTAAGTATATTAATTAGGTCTAATAGGGGCTAGACCTAATTATTGTGTAGGGTTAACTAAACCTAATGTAAGTAAGGTTTAATTAGATTAATTAGGTCTAATTAAAGTTAGACCTAATTAAGGATTAAGTTTGATTAAGCCTAATGTAATGCTTATTGTAATTAATTAGGTGTTGACCTCAATTTTGGTTGAGGTTTAGTTTTTCCTCTTTAGTAGCCTAGGGTCTAGTCATATGACTTATCCTGTTGACTATTCCTAGAAAACTAGACATGGAACCCTCACCACTAGAAATTCCAAATCGTTCTCTACTCAGCTTTAAGTTTCACATGTTGGTCTCAACCTCTAAACATTTAGTAGGTGTGGTCACTGTGGGGGAAACTCAGGATGAGTCACCCTTAGGATTACTGGACCTTAGGGTTGACCTTGGGTGTTGGTCTGGAGCTAAGAAACTCACTACACTTATCTACACCCACATTTACTCACAACTCTGAGCTCAAATTTCTAACCTAGATCCCTTGATCTTTTGGGATACTCATGTAGATGGTCCTCTAAATCTACTAGCCCTAGGGCTATGGTTTAACTAAGACCACTATGTAGAGGACCCAAAATGGGGCTTCCTTTGGTCCATGGCTTATTGGTGATGATTGGTGCCTCAACTCTACCAAAATACCCATCTTGGCCTTTTGACCCCTAAGGCACCCCCTAATTACCAAAATACCCCTCTTTGGCCCAAAATCCCAAAAAATCCCAATAAATCCCAAATATTCTTAATTTCATTTCTTTCAAATACCACATGACCCAATTTGGCCAATTTGACTATCTTTAACCAAAATCCCCAAATTGCCCTTTAAAGACCCAAAATTCCCCAAATCCATCTCACATATCCACCAATTTGATCTTAATTGACCCC